>NW_019290745.1:52277-115741 GCF_000500325.1 Leptinotarsa decemlineata
CAGGTCCTGATATTATACTTGGACCCAATCCTTCTTATCCTTTCCGATAATCCTCTGATGTAGGGGAGTACAAGTACTGGTTGTGGCGGCTTCTCTTCCTTGTGGAGCTCTTACTGTCTTCTAGCTGAAACCTCTTCTACCATCACTCTGGAGTAACCATTCCGTTGAAAGTCATTTTTGATGATGCCTATTTCTTTTTCGAGACCTTCCTTTGTAATACAGAGCTCGAAAGCACGATCTAGTAGAGTCTTGATGATTCTTCTCCCAGTCGATTGATGGTGGATGGATTTCTGGTTCAGATACTGTCCTGTGTGAGTGGGTTTTCGATATACAGATATTTCCCATTTAGTGTCGGTCCTCTTCATCAATACGTCTAAGAAAAGCAATTCGTTGTGGACTTCCTTCTTCATCGTGAAAGTGATGTACGGACTTACGTTGTTGATGTGCTTCAGAGAAATGTCTAGTTCTGCAATTTTATTGTCAAGGGAAACACTTCAAAAGACTATTTGTAGCCTTCATGATTCAACCCCCCAGGAGTAGATGTTACCCTTAGAATTTTAAATAGGAAGGAGGTTCAAGTGGCACATCATTTTGATAGGCGTTCAATTCTGCTTCCAATGGTATCTAACTGCAATTGAAACGTTTCAAGATGGTAACCGAAGAAGTCCACGGCAAACCTCGATAACTAACCAACACAAATCTTTGTTTCTCTTCCTAGACAATACCTCATTACTTCCTAATCTAGTCTCATAATTAAAATTCTAATAGCTCCACAACTAAATCAGGTTCATTTGAAGAACTGATTATTTTATACAGACGAGTTACTGCGTTCAAATAAAATTCAGATAGGGATATATCCAACTCAAAAACATTTGTTGAAACACCGAAAATGATTTGATCTTCATTTTTGAAAAAACCCATACATTTGTTTCGATATTCCTGTTTGGAAAAGGCATTGTATAGCAAAACACGTGTCGAAAGACAGGATGGACAATGACCTAGGAGGACAACTCTTCGGGAAGATGTACAATGGATCACATGTGGCCTGAGTGCTGTGGATCTACACTCACCCTCCCTACTCTACAGATAAAGAACACTCACTTGTGATATTTTCATTGGATAGTATACAAACCACAATAAATCATCTTTTTGTAATCGACAGACCTGATAGAGTGGTCATGATTGAGCGATGTTACCAGGTTTTGTGATTCCTTGAGTATGGTTTTGAGCCTTCAGAAAGCCGATGCAACACTAGCAAACACTACAATATTATTAAATTCGCAATTATTCATGTTGTGTACGAAGATAGACCATGGAAAGGCCAACTGGACAAGAAGACTGATGGGAGACATAGAACCATGGATGAACAGAAAATAGGGAGATGTGAATTACTTCCTCACACAAGTCTTAACCGGTCATGGATGCTTTCAGGTGTATCTGTTAAGGTTTGAAGTGAGTAACAGACAATCTTTGAATGCATACGTTGGAAAGAACAGAGACGAAACGCAGAAATGACGACAGGAGAATTATCATCGGAAAACATGACAGGAGAGATGCTCAAAAATTAAGAAAACTAGAAAGTCGTCAGTAAACTCATCAAGACCATCTAGATGAAGAAAAGAACAAAGAGAATAATGATGGAGAACTGAAGAAAGAGGAAGAGCCCATCGCTGTAGTCTGCTGTTCCAAAGTATGCTACAGGGTGGTTCCAGAGTAGCATGTTCGACTGTTTAGTGGTTTTTAAGTCGGTAAGAATTCGATACTACCTGGAAACAGAGAGACCAGGTGCCTTTCGAAGATTTTTCCACTCACCGAAAAAAAACACTGCCAATGAACGTCCTTAATTTTCCCTCAAAATTTTCAACCCAATCTCAAACTTCGTACATTCCAACTTGAACATGAAATTTTCCTTTCTATTTATCCTAGAAGATCTGGAGCTTCAACAACAATTTCGTTGTATTACTCTTCCAAAATGCTGTTCTGTTTTTCATCTCATTATTTATTGATCTTCCCATTTGATCACTCTCTCAATTCCCGCTTCTGGTTCTTGAATGCCCTCTTCTCTCTTGCGGTTTAATGAAGGTCTCATACTCGTTTTTTATACTTTCTCAATCTTCTCTCGCTTTTTCAGTTCCTTCAATTCTTATCACTTTTGTTTTTATTCATCGACTACAAAAAATCTACGTCTGCATGTCAGAGATTCTATTGTCATTATTATTATTATTATTATGAATATTTTTCCCTGAAACTGCGCTGGTCGAGCCGTACTGCCAAAGCCCCGATACATTCGGAAGGGTAAGCCAACATTATCAACCAATGACCACTCCTCACACCGTGGTGTGAGTGATCATTGGGTCCAAAAATTATGTGCCCTAAGCAAGCGCAGTGAGTCAAGAATACCAGCCTGCTGCAGTTTACCTTAGTGCGGCAATCTGGCATAGTCTTGAGATTCGGGAGTAGAAAGGGCTTTATTCCACCAAGGATTCCAATTATTTGAACAACCTTTCTGATGGAGTAATTTGGATAGAGTCTGCGGGGTTCGAAGAGAAAATTTCGATATTTTATC
Source organism: Leptinotarsa decemlineata (assembly GCF_000500325.1). NCBI lineage: Eukaryota > Metazoa > Arthropoda > Insecta > Coleoptera > Chrysomelidae > Leptinotarsa > Leptinotarsa decemlineata. The sequence goes on from NW_019290745.1 coordinate 54,844, forward strand.
CTTTTTTTCTCCTTTTTTCGGCTATGAGGCTGTGGGTGGGAAACGAATAGTTCCAATAAATTAGGCACTTGTCGTTCCCCACTACGGATTCAATATCCCTCGAAGCGTAGGGCAACACCGGTGTCTCGTCAATACCGTAAGAGTGCCGTAGGTGGTGATAACACCAACCGTGTTATGTCGACGGATATAGACCGAGACCGCATATGCTGGACACGATGACAACAGCTCAAGGAATGATGAAGTTCCTTCTCTCCAGAGGCTAAAAGTTCAAGATTATCCATTTGAAACAAATGGGTGACCTTCGGTTTCTAGAGGTGCTATCATTTGTATCCTCGAGTATTCCTGAGTGCACTGGATAATGGCAATAGTTCTCTGCTGAAAGCTTCGAACTGCGTTAGGGTTGTAGTGTCTAAGCTGAGTGTCTGCGTGTGTTAATAGATGTCCTTTCAGAAGGATTCTACTTGATTAGTGGTCGGCGGTTTATCCAGAACACTTAGAGACTTTTGGAATAGGCGGGAAAGTTTCATGATTGACTTATGAAAAGTTCGTCATGAAATTTTTCTATTTTCAGACCTAAAAATATCCACTTTTCATTTGTGTACTCTTTCATTTTGAAGTTTTTGGATAAACCTTCTTTTTACAAAGTTCATATATTTTATATCGTCAGAAAACAATATTAAATCATCAACATAAATTAGCAAATAAGTACTTTCTTTAAAATATAGACAAGCATCTTTTTTGAAACGTTGAAAACCTAAAGATGTTAAGCATTCATGAAGTAACATATTCCAGCACTTTGGTGCTTTTTTCAACCCATATAGAGATTTATTGAGTTTACATACCAAATTTGATTGACCTGTCTCCAGTCCCTTAGGTTGATACATATAAATAGTTTCTTCCAATGTTCCATACAAGAATGCTGACTTTACGTCTAACTATGGAACAGATAGATCATATTGTAGGTACAATGATAAAAGAAGTCGGATTGTGACCATACGTGCCTCTGGTGCATATACATCTACATTTAATTCACTTTGACGAAACCCACATGCCACCAATCTAGCCTTTTTTATTATTTCACCATTCACTTCCTTTTTCCAAAACACCCACTTTGAATCAATTACCTTTACACCTTTTGGTTACTCTTCCAAAACCCAAGTTTTGTTCTCTTCCAATGGTTTTTTTTTGGTGGGGTGGAAACTCTCATGGGCACTGACCGCTTGGTTTCCATCACGAGTCACTAGTGCCGGACTTGTTCCGGCTAAAACCACCCCATTGCCTTCTCCCGTACCCGGAACTATCCGCAGGACATCAGGTCCAGGCGGCATTTTTCATTACCTTTGCTCCCTATCTTGTGTTTCGAACATCCTTTCCTAGTTCTTTTTTTGGCTCATCGTCTTCTCCAAATACCTCGCTCCTCTATACCACTGGCTGTGACTATTTATCATCTTTTCTACAAGGCTGTCGGGGTTAATTTCTCCGAGTTCCATCTCCAGTTCATTTATCTCTCTTTCCCACCTGGAGCATACGAATAAAGTGTACTCAGGGGTCTCGTTCACCTCGGGGCAGTAAACGCATTTAATATCTGGTGACTTTCCGATCTTCCAGGTGTATGCTTTGAAGGACCCGTGTGTCCGCTAAGATCTTGGCTTATGAAGTAGTTCGTCGTTTTGTATTCACACTCCACCCATCTATCTATATTTGGGATCAGGCGCTTGGTCCACTGATCTTTTCCGGTGTTGTTCTGCCACCTTTCCTGCCACTCTACTATTGTTGACTGCCTCTCCTCCTTCCTTACATTTTCATCGACGAAGGGTCGATGTATCAAGCCCTATGTGCTCTCTCACTAAGAGATCGATGGGTGGGATCGCCGCTATAACGTTACTTACTTCTGCGGACACCGTCCTATAAGCTATTGCTACTCTTAGTAGCATTCTTCTCTGCGTCGAATTTATCATCATTTTGTACCGCTGTACCCACATTACTCCACCCCATATCGGGGCTGCGTACAGAAGCACCGACTGTACTACCCCGTACATCACCCTTCTCTTCTGTACCCCTGGACCACTTATATTCGGCAGGATTTTGGTCAATGCCGCCGTTTGTCTAGCCGCTTTTTCACATATTTTTGTAATCTGCTCATTCCATATGAATTTGTCTTCCAGATAAACACCTAGGTAGTTAAGGTATTTTCTATGCACTTTGTACGTTCCTTACAACTGATAAAATACGTCATCTCTCTTTCTAGGACCCTTTAGTATAATTGCCTTAGTTTCATGTGATGCGAGTATCAGTCAGTTGTCATCCATCCAGCAGTTTATGAGTTCCATCGAGACGTTAGCTTTCCTAACCTTACCTAATCTAACCTTTATTTTTCTGGTAGGGTGGAAACTGCTTAGATCCTTGGCTTGTGTAGTCTATCAGACCTGGTACTGTTGGGCGCTACTCCAACAAAAACCACCCCCAGCCGTAATCCATCTCTGGAACCGTCCAGGAGGACATACTCGAAGTTGGGCGGCATGTCAACGTACAGGACTAGTGATCACCTGCAGTCGTATTCGACCTGTAACTACCTCTCTCTGACCTCTGGTGCTCCCTTTCTTCCGCCTCTTTTTGTTTGAGCACGTTCACTATGAAAGTGTCAGTGACTTTCCAACCATCTCTGGAGTTTAGAATGAGGTTTACAGTTGTGTCGGGGGAGGCTGCGATTCCCGTAGCCAGTTCGTAGGCAGTTCTTTCCCCAAGCCACCGTCGCATACAAACAAGGTATGTTCCGCGTCATCCACCATACCACAATATATGCCTACGTCGTCCGCATTCTTACCTATCCAGCTGGTAAAATTCCTGAACGAGCCATGCCCCGTGAAGAACTGAGTAACGTAGTAGTTTAGCTGGCTGCGTTTGCAGGCCGACCAGGTCTCAACGTCCGGAATCAGTCTTTTTATCCATTGAGCATTACGGTTATTATTTTCCCACCTGTCCTGCCACTCCCGTATCGTTCTGTGTCTCTCGACGCCTTTATGGATACCTCGGACCTCCAGAATCTCGTCCAGGCAAGCCCTCTCCCTGACCAAAAGATCCATAGGAGGGATCCCTGCCAAGACACAGGCAGCTTCCGCCGACACTGTTCTATATGCGGTGATGTATCTGAGTAACATTTTCCTCTGTAGAGCATTTACCATCTTTCGGTACTTATCCACCTCTATGGCCCTCTTCCAAACTGGTGCGACGTATAATAGCACCGATTGTACCACCCCGTATAGCATAGTGCCTATAGTATATTGCCTATAGTGGGACCCCTCACATTGGGCAGTATCCTTGTCAGGGCAGCTATTTGCCTGTCTGCCTTTCGCAGGATTTCTGAATATGTTCATTGAAGATCGACTTATCGTCCAGCCAGACGCCAAGATACTTCACGAATTTTTACGGCGCTATCCTTGTACCTTGCAGAGATACTTAACCTAACCTTACCTAATCTAACCTAACCTAACCTAACCTAACCTAACCTAACCTAACCTAACCCAACCTAACCTAACCTAACCTAACCGAACCTAACCTAACCTAACCTAACGTAACCTAACCTAACCTAACCTAACCTAACCCAACCTAATCTCACCTAACATAACTTAACCTATATAATTAATGTTCTTCGTAGACTGTTAATAGAAATTTCAAAGGTTTATAACTTCTTTGTTCTCCGCGGGCGTCTCACGGGTAGGGTGTCACTGTGCTCAGCTCGTTCTAGGACTGACTGTTCCGCTGAAGTAAAGCCTGTCCCGCAAAATAAATTGAATGTATACTCATTGAAATAATTCAATGATCATTTCGTACCTTCCCGTCCTCACAACTTACACACGCTGATGCTTTCTAATGTCATTTTGTAAAAACACTGCACTTACTCTCGTCCAAATACGTAAGTGTGATGAATGTAGAATTAACGTTACAAGCGATGAAAGAAAATGAAATATGGATCATTAGAAAATTGAGTAACTAATAACCAGCAATTAAGGAATTAGACAGTAATTTTTCAAAAAATCATTATTTAATAACCCACCCCACTATCCCTAAAAGTACCCCCCACATAGACAACTTCAACTTTTCAAGATTTTACGCCACTACCATCATACGAATGAAAATGAACCATGGTAAGTTCCCTGCACATCTGGCAAAAATAGTTATTGATGTGAATCCGTTATGTTGTTGTGACAATTTTTCTCCAGCGGATATAAATCACATCCTATTCACATGTCCTAACTTTCCTCGAATGTTTCGTTTCCAACAAATATAACAGTGCTTTTAGCTACACTAAATGAAAATATATATAACACAATTCTAAAATTCATAATTGAATCTGAAATATCAATATAAAAAGTAGTAACTCGATTGATTCGAAAATTCTGTGGCAAAATAAACTCAGGTTCAGTTCAGTCTTGACAAGCGTATTTTGACGTTAATTCCAATCGTTTTTGCATTTTAGTTCATTGTGTATCAATGGGGAATGTTCCTCCTGACGAAAATCAAGTGGTTTTCATAAAAGAGCTCTAAAACAACGCATTTTAAACTTATCATTTCAACCTTTTTTTTAATTATTTAAATACTCAAAAGAGGGATTCGTTTTTATTTCACCATTTAGCAACATCGGTTATAGCTAATAAAGGACAATGAATCTGTTACCTGTATGAAACAAACAAAGATGGCATATTTCAGAGGCGTGCTGTTATGTTCACTTATGTTCTGAGTTCCGAAACATTCTGTGATATATGACATTTTTTCTCCTAACCTATCTTCCTCTATATAAATGAATAACAAAACAACTGTTGTTTATGTGGCTTGTGGAGGTGGTATTGAACTATAATTTGTATTATGCCTTGATTGTTGATTTATAAAAATAATTTTCCTTTTATAAAGTAGAATATTTAGGTAGGCATAAATTATTTCAACTTGATATATTATATGCAAGATAAAATATTCTAGGCATCCTGCATAGCCCCATAATATGGAGGTGTTTCCTCTGTTGACAGTGGCCAGTCAGAAATACTACTGTCAAGCGTAGGTTTTTCCTGGTCATCGCCAGATATTTCTTCGGCGCCAGCTTCGCAGGGTCGCCCTGAGTGACCCTGACTAGACTACATCCTTTGATTCCATTGCATCTCTTCAGTTAGTTTAGTTAGTTGGCTAGTTCCGCATTCGTCAGGCCGTAGGTGTCACTAGGTCCTAAAATTCTTAGTCCATACAATATTTGACTCAGTCAATTTTTATTAACTGAAACTCTATACACGCGAAAAAAACTAAAAAAGAGTACTTCTACGTGGTTACTAACATACTCTTGAAATCTAAACAAACTGAAAATACTCCTGATTTCCAAATGGTCCAAATGGTTATTGGTGACTAGTTTGGATGAACTGTTCATGATGTTCAACAAAGCCTGTTTATTTTCAGGGTCTCAAGTCTTTAGCATTCACAACCCTGATCAAGTTCTTTGTTGAATATTGGTCATATTCTCCTGGATATACTAAATGGGCTAAAAAGTCTCGGACCTAACACATAGATGACACTGGTCTTTGCATCCACAGCTTTTTTTGTTAGTACTAACCTAAAAAAAAAAGCTGTTGAAACTTCATGATATTCTATTTATGAGCTTGTGAGTTATTGTGCTAGGAGTGACACTACTTTTGTTTTTTTTTTCAAAACAATGGATCAAAAACAATTTCCTGTTTTAACTTTACACTGCTACCTGATGGGAAAAATACTCTTCAAGCGAAGCAATGGCTTGGAAAGTGTTCTTAGGACTCTGCTCTATCAGAAAAAAATATCAAACGTTGGTTTGCTGACTATAAACGTGGTCGTTGAGAAACCATGATGAAAAACGCAGGCAGTAACATCAGAAAACATTAAAAAATCCACAAAATCGTTTTGTATGGTCGAAAACTGAAGTTGCGTGAGTTAGCTGACATTGGAAAGGTATCCGAAGAAGGTATTGACTTTATATTGTACGAGCATTTGCCTATGAGACAGCTCTGTTCAAAGTGGGTGCCGCGCGAGTTCACTGTTAACCAAAAACAAGATCGTCTTGATGTTTCTTAGCAGTATTTGGCCATTTTTAGACATATCAATCCGGAACATTTGCATCGATATGCGACAATGGATGAAACATGGATTCATCACTTCACTCCGGAATTAAAACGATCGTCTTCTGAGAGGAAAGCAACTGGTGAACCTTGTCCGAAAACAAAACAAGCAGCTGTAAAGGTTGGGGCCTCGATATATTGGGATGTGCGTGTTATAATATTCCTCGACTATCCTGAGAAGGAAAAAACAATCAACAATGTGGTCTGACCCCTCTGGACCTGTACGTTAAGGAGGTTGCGTTAATGGCTATGTTACGATTGCGCACGGCTGGTGTAAACCTCGAAGTGGGAATGGGTCAATTGAGGCTGAGCCTATGGCGAGAAGCGCTTACTGCGCAACCTCTACTTCAGGCAACTAGTGATGCAATTGAATGCAGGTTTGTGTTTACGCAACCCTACAACATACAAATGACAGAAGACAGAGTCAGATGATACAAATGGAATACGCATATATACAGATGGCTCAAAAACGAAAGAAGGCGCAGGATGTGGAGTGTACTCCAGATCACTACGCCCAAGGATTGAGTGGGGAATGGGAAAAAATACCAGCGTGATCCAAACAGAACTGGCTGGTGTCTCAATCGCCACAAAAGAAATTACCAGGAAATGAATTTCTGGCAAAAACATAACAATATGCACTGATAGCAGACAAACCCTATTAGCCTTGAACAGATAACGTGTTACCTCAGGGTTAGTATAAGAGTTCCACCAAGATTTAGCCAAAGCCTAGGTAGATAATAACATTATCCTGAGGTGGATTGAAGGGCACGACAGGAGTGAAGGTAATCTCATTGCCGACTCTTTAGTCAAGGAAGCGGCTGGACTAAGAATTTCAGGACGCAGTGGAACTAGTCAAACGTCACACCCATGCTTAATCATGAAGAGATGGGATGAAATCAAGAGAGGCAATCTTGCCAGGATCACCCTGGGCGACCCTGGAAAGCTGGCGCCAAAGAAATATCTGGCGATAACCAGGAAAAACCTATGCTTAACAGTAGGATTTCTGACTGGCCACTGTCAACTGAGGAAGCACATCCATAATATGGGGCTAGTGGATACACCTTCATGCAGGATGTGTGAACAGGAAGATGAGACTGTCAGGCATGTCCTGTGCGAGTGCTCGGAGTTATCGTCAATAAGAGAGTGTGTGTTCAGCGAGTTTTGGTCTACACCTGCCGATATAAAGGAGATGTCTCCCAGTGACCTGGTCGCCTTCCTGAAAAGGAAAGGATGGACGGTGACCTAGGAGGACAACTCCTCGAGAAGTTGTAGAATGGGTCAGATGTGTCCTAAGTGCTGTGGGCTTACGATCTCCCTCCATACTCTACAGACACACAGAACCCTTTTCCTGTATCCAAAATTTTGGTAACCTCATAGCTGGTTCAAGGCCCATACATGAAGTTGATTTTTGTGTCTAGCTCATCACTCCTTTATCATCTGTAGCTCATGAGAGTTTTTGCAAATAGTAAATAATCAGTAGTTTGGGGGTGAGTATGGAGGATAAATTATAAAAAATAACTGAGAATAGTTTATGACTACAATAACTTGAGGTAGAGAATTCACACATAAATGCCATTTTCCATGCTAACCGATAATGAGGGATTTTTGTTAGGCTGACCTTCAGCTTTGATTCGAATGAATATCAACTGAGAATAGTGAAAACTGAATTGTATACAATTGAGGAAGGCTCATACTTTCGCTGAAATTCAAATTCAAAACACCTTGTGTAACCTGGATATCTACAAATGCGTAAACTCATTTCAGTTACTAGATGTCCATCTTTAAGTTCATCACTCATAGATGCAGATTACGGATTCGATGGATAAGCTTACTGTGAAGTATTTTAAGAACGTTACTAAAATTAAAATTTGATGGCGTCGTTGATGTCAATCCTCGTAAAATAACTCTGCACGAGTTGCAATTTGGTTAAAGATATAAACGCCATAATGAATAAGTCTATTTGTACACTCACAGCGTATTTCAACCAGTACGAGTAAAAAAGCAAGAGTACTGTAAACAGAACGTTAATCGACTTGGAACGGCTTCAAATCAGAAAAGGATATAAAACAGTTGTATCAGATATTTGGTAATCATTTTCTTAGGCTCGGTGCTCATTCATACACTTCGACAATAGTGTGATATGCATGCGATGTTTCTTATTATCAGATGAGTCCAAAAGTTCGTAGGCCAACACACAGATGACGCTACTAGTCTGAAATCCATATAATTTTCTGTCAACCCTAACCTTCAAAAGACACACGTGTGATTATTTCACAGCTCTCGGACTATCAGTTTGTGGGATAGAACTTTTGTTAGTTTGAAGAAAATGAGCAAAAAATCAATTTCGTGTGGCGATAAAGCATTGGTTTTTGGTGCAAATTACCGCTATAACATAGCGTTTTTAGAGCGTTTGAAGAACAAAATCGAGAAAAATGCCCCCATTTGAAGGAACAGTGAGTGCTGTTTCATCAAGACTATGCACCGCGACACAAATCGATGAAAACGATGGCAAAATTGCATGAATCGGGGTTCGAATTGCTGAAGACAAATATCTTCTTTTCATAAATTACACCTTACGATTTGATATCCACACACTTTATTTAAGAAATATGTTTCACTACATGTTTCGCTAACACAGTAGCTTCTTAAACAGTGATTTAAATACTACAAGTTGCTTCTTACGCTTATAATGAGTAATTTTTTTGCTGGTATCTTTTTGGCAACACTGTGAATCGTGTCCTGTGTCATTGTCAAACTTGTTCAGTTTGGTATATATTTCAACCATAAATCGACTTACGAATGGACAACGCTTGCAAATTATTATCAAAATTCATGATCGCTGAAGAAAGTTCATCGTGCACTTCTTCCAATTTATGGGCAGTTCCGTCGTCCTACTGAGGGAGCTATTCGGAAGCTTGTGACTGAATTTTGAACCCAGTTAACATTATTGGGCATTAAACCATCAACAGGCATACGTAGAGTGAGGACGGAAGAAAATATTGCGGCTGTATCCGCCAGTGTCCGTGATGACCGTGAAATGTCGATTCGCCGCCGTTCGTGGCAATTGGACCTCTGTTACTCCACTACGCGGAAAAGTTTGCGAAAGGATTTGGGTGTAAAGTCTAATAACATACAGCTGGTGCAAGAATTGAAGCCACACGACCTCCCACAACGTCTAACATTTGGTGAATGGGCGCTGGCAAAGTTTGAGGAAGATCCACATTTTTATCGAAAAATTCTGTTCAGCGACGAGGCTCATTTCTGGTTGAATGGATACGTTAACAAGCAAAATTGCAGCATCTGTAGTAAAGACCAGCCGCATTGCAAGAGTTATCGTTGCATCCCGAGAAAGTCACTGTTTGGTATGGATTATGAGTCGGTGGCATCAGCTTCAAAGTCGACGATGGCCGGAACGTTACTGTGGATGGCGAGCGCTACCGTGTGATGATTGACGACTTGTTGTTGCTCGAAATGAAGAAATTGGACATGTCTGACACGTGGTTTTAACAAGACGGTGCCACATGCCATACTGCACGCGAAACAATGGCCCAATTAAGAGCCGCCTTCGTTGAACAGTTACTTCCATGTTTGGGACCCGTCAATTGGCCGCCTAGATCGTGTGATTTAACACCTTTGGATTATTTTTTGTGGGGTCATGTTAAGACTCATGTCTACAGGGATAAACTAGCAACGACTGACGCTCTGGAAGCCAATTATTAGGCATATATATGTGAAATACCGGTCGATATGTCAGAGAGAGGGTATCAAAATTGGACCTTGCGCATGGGCATGCGTAAAGCGGAGCCGCGAACAACATTTGCATGAAGTCATCTTCAAACATTAAATTATATTGATCATTCTATCGATTCCAAATAGAGATTTCATCAATTTTTTCAAATTTTTGTGTTGTTTTGAAAATCAAATCCTATACCTCTTAAAGAATCACCCACTTATATACCTCTGGTAACTACAATTGAGACTAACCCCCATCAAAATACCTGAATCTCTACAATTTTTATATACCTGTTGTACCTCTTCAATTATGATTACCTGAATCATATTATCTCACTTCTACATCAATAATAATACTCGGTTTTTTTCTAGAAAACAAGTTCAATTCTGTCAGTAAATCAATACTGCTTCAGAAGACGATGTTCAACGGAGGATGCATTATACAGACTTACATCAGTAATTTATGAAGCGCTAGACGATTCAAAGCCAGCAATTTGTATCTTTGTCGACTTCTCCAAGGCGTTTGATACCGTCTGTCACAAAAGGCTGCTAAAAAAATTGGAGAACATTGGCATGCGCGGCAAGATGTACGATCTCATGGGATCGCATCTCTCTGATAGAAAACAAGTGGTAAATATCGATAGTACACTGAGTAATCAAGCAAAAGTTACGTATGGTGTCCCGCAGGGAACAGTCTTGGGCCCGGTTTTATTCATCATCTACATCTATAGCTTGTTAACACTACAATCAGCAGGTGAAATTTTAAGTTTTGCTGATGATACAGCTGTACTGTATGAGTCAAACACGTGAGAACAATTCAAAATGAAAGCCCAAGTTAATTTCAACACAACCGTCAGGTAGTTTGAGCATAACAAATTATGAGGGCAGAATATCACTGAGCAAACTTCAACACAGGAACCTTGTATCTAATATGTATAAAAATATGTAAATAATTAGTCGGTCAAAGACAAAGCAAAAGAAATAAAAATAAATTCAAAAAACAGCTTGAAAACTGGATGAGACACTATAGTGATGATATATTTCGTGAAATCATCAATTAGTAAACACTACACTTACTTGTTAACTTGCAACATATTCCAAACATTGACAGCTTTAATTTTTTCCGCACAATGTTATCCGTCTATTTTCTTTTTCCTTTCCTCTATTCAACTATCGATGCACGAGTTGATTCAATATTATACTTTGTTTTATGTTTACATCACCAAGAATGAATTGAACTAATTTTGTAAAAAAATTAATAAAGTGCTTCATTTGAAAAAAAACTACACACGCGCTCTATTGATGGAGTTATAATTTACATAATAGTTTGTTTCCAAGCTAAATTTTCCTAAAAAATTGTTGTCAAACCGAAAAAGGTGATGTAATACATATGTATAATAATATCTCACGAAACAATGAATTTGAACGTGTTTACTGAATAATTCATTGAGTCACAAGGCCGAAACTAATTTTATTTCAAGTCGAACATATTCAGGTTTTGGCATCAGTCGTCTCCATTTTTTGGGAACAAATTCAACACGGTGTAAATGTCATCGCAATTACGTTCACTAATTAATTTTGACTAACGGGAAAATATTTAACTGCTTGTTTCAACGATCGATACGTGAACTATTGATAGCTGTCTTGGAGCATCTGCCATAATGTCGAAACTATCTTCGTTTGTGGTAATTTTACGATCTACATAAGGTATGGCAGATAAACACATACAGCGGAGGAAAGTTTTGAAAGAAGACCGTGCGAGTTGCCTAGCTCAATACTGATTTTTGTGTCACAAATGAATTACTAACGATTGAATAGAACTTGCCGATACTTGATGAAAATCCATATTTAAAAAAACTAATCAATAGAGTTTATTCTATGATTTTCACTATAAGGGTTTTACAAAAACAGCGACACGTGTTTCGCTATACAATAGTTTCTTCAAGCATAACTGAGAGTTACTTCTAAATTACAAGCCTATATAATATCAGGTATCAATACATTTTTCGAAATATACCTAACTATTTTTACCTGCGAATAAACAGATTCAATAATGGCGAATTATTCAATTCAGTTTGATCGTTCGTAAGATGATGAGAGTTTTTGAATTTGTTTATTTCCATACTCTGTAACACGTTAAGTTTCAAACCTTTCTTCTGGAAATGGAGGGGTTTGTATCCATGGTTGAACTCATGTCCCTCTGAGATTAGATGACTGGCATATGTGGAATTTATTTTTCCGTTCTGAAAACTATATTTATGTTCCTTTATGCGAGTTTTGAACGTTCTTCCAGTTTGACCTATTGTTACGGTTTTATTTTACCTTTCTAGATATTAAGAATTTTAGACTAAAAAGGAAGGGAAGGAGAAAATAAATAGAGGAATCGGATTGTCAACAAATCTATATTATATGTGGTCATGCCCTTACAGATAATCATTATTATTAAATATTATTTTTTTATTTCAATTCTTCTCAAACTTTCCTACTCTCACTATCTCTGGCAGTAGACTTGGTCTCTCCAGTCTCTTAGATCATTAGAAATGTAGCAGTTATCACAAAATAAATAAAATTCCAAAACATAACCTATACGTGTCATCCATTCAGATTGAAATTCTTCTCTATGATTGAAATTTCGTCCACATTTGGTACCATTGATTTGGGAAAAAGGTAACTAGAACTTGCACAGATGTGAAGGAAAAAAACTGGGAAAAAAATTGAAGTCCTCCATTTTGAGGGTATGTTACCTTCCTCATTTGAACATTCACTACAATAGAATGTCATTAGTACTGAATGTATTTATTGTTTTCAGGCCTGTTTCCTTCTTTTATTATCCTTGATTTTTTCTGCTTCATATATCAAGAACTAGTGTAGTGGCTTCTCATTTCTTTCTGCTCAATAATAGGGATTTGGAAGCTGTCATAAGGCTTCACTGGTTGAGGGACTTGCTTCTGCTTTAATTGACCCAATGCAAGAGTGATATTTAAACACCCCAACTCATGAAGTGGCAAGAGACACCGACGAAACAGATAAGCCTTTTTTTAACTGTGCTTTATTTCTATCATTTTATTGCTCAGCATGGTCGCTTCCACTGATTGTGCATGAATTACTACACAAATTGTTTTGTTTTCTTTCTTTATAGTTGTACAGTTATCAAGTTGTGCTAGACTATTAGTTCAGTCACATCCTCATTTCCTGTAAAGAAAAAGCATATGAATAACAACTTTAAAAGAACCTAATAGTGGGTCAAAATTGAACAACTTACCTCTAGCGTTAACAGTGTACACTTTCAGTACATATACTGAAAGGTTGAGGAATTAAGCGCATGTAACTAGTACATTTATGACGAATAATTGCCTCAAGAACATAATATTACCATACAATTCACAAGATTGCATTTTTGCATCTATTGAAATATTTACATGAAGATCAAACTTTGACAGGGGTCAAAGCCCCTCTTTTTCTTTCTTTTCCTGTCACTCCTCTCACTCTTTTCCTTACTGAAATCAGGCTAGCCAGCATTTATAATTGCGATTTCCCCAATTGTCAAACCTCTTTTATCGACGGTCTCTTGTTTTGAGATATTTACCCAGCTCCGGTTCCACAACATTGTCACTCTGTCAATTGTCAACGACAAGCAATTAAGATTGATTTGATTTTATTAAGAACTATCAAACTTTATAGGTTGTTTAACTCAATATAGTTGGTATAACGTTTCGCGTTTCATTTATTTTTTTTTTGTCCGATAAAGAACCCCACCCGTNTTTAGTTTTGAGTAGGTTCTAGTTTTATCTTCCTCTTGAAGATGATCACTTGGTGATCAAAACACGTGTCGAGGTGTAAAAATAACGATTTGGTGTTGGGAAAAAACTCCAGTAATATTCGAGCTCCACTGTTTAAGAACTCTTTCATCTGGAGCACTGCGTTTATGTGGAACATACTTCTTGAGAACGAATTAAATCTCCAACGATTCAAAACCAATGTGAATCGCTACTTCTGCACAGGCACCGCTCTAAGAGCGCCTTGGAAATTTTCCCGTAGTGCTTGTGTTTTGTCCCTGAAAAAACTGACATTTCTGAATATTTTTGTCCAAGTATACTTCGTTTATTTGCCTTTTTTCTGATGTCAAATAAATTAAAAGATTTCTCAGACACTGGGCGTCAGAACTTCTAACAGAAACTGTCAAGCACATTCAGACAATCTAAGCAGAATCCTCCATTATTGTTACATAACAAACAAACTCACTTATAGAGAAATCAACTGATCACCAATAATACGATTTTAGTTTCTTGGAAACTTCTTATCCTGATACACCGATTAAATTTTTGATTATACAGATAAGTAACCTCGATAGAAAACGTAATTAAAATGGAAAGCTTGAACAGTTGATAATAATTCATAGAGATTTATTGAATTGAATAATATATTGCTTTCTATTATTATAACTGATAAAATTGAATCGGAAGAGATAACTTAATGATTATCGTAATTTATGACTAGCTGGTGCTCACTGTCAACATCTACTGTTATGTTTTTTATACGAAAATAAATTATTATATTTGTAAACAAATAGCTTTTGTAGTGATGCATAAATTGATCTTATTTAACTCTGCAACGATGATTTATGTTTCACACTTACTGAATAAATGATTAACAGTACTTCTTGTTTTCCGCTGTTGAAAGGTCTATGATTAAATACTTGGGAGCAGATCATTTGTCATTTTTATCACAGAAGTGAACAAATTATTGTAATCAAATGTTTTTCACTGGAAGGAGATTTATAAAAATAATATTTTCAGACAGTTGTAATGATATTCAGATCGATAGAAAATAATGGAGCAGAGATTAATAGTAAAAAAAGGGTATGCGTTTCGGGAGGCCTTACTGAATGATAAACTCATCTTAATTGAACTATTTAATATTGAAATTGTTTAACTTCAGAAAAGCTAGGGTTATTATTTCTTGTATATCAATATGATAATATAAGGAAATGTTATCCATTAATAAAATATTTTATTGTTTATTTCGTGAGAGGTAGTCTTTGCTGACTAGTTAACTCAGTGAAAATCTTGACTAAAGAAAGGAATGTTTCTAAACGATTATTCCTTGAAATGACTTACATTTCGCAATCACGAATTTGTTTAAATAAAAAAACTGACTTACAACATTTAAGTGAAATATATTCCTATTTACNTTTACCTCTATTTTTCACCATTTTTACTTGCGAACTAGACAAAGTTTTCGTATTCCACCATAATCATGTTGATTATGTTCAGAAGGTTATCGACCTGTTACAGTTCCGAAAAAGAAGATCTTCAAAAATTCAACATCGATGGAAATTTATCCCGAATACCCTCATGGCTTTTCTGCAATCCATAATGGCATCTTCACAATTTCAGCTGGCCACGGTTTTTTTTCAAGAATTTTCATTACAACGGTCATAAAAGTTAATGACCCTTTGTGAAACCGACAGTCGACAGTAAGCATTATTTCGGATTCAGCATAAACTTGCCCAGTCGATTGAGTAAATCAGAACCCGCAAATGAGGGGTTAGTAATTTCAAGAACGATTTGGTATTCTCAAGGCCAGCACTCTTCACCGGATTCAGGTAAAATATTTAGGAACATCTTTTGATATTATTCGGGGCAGTTTGTTTGAGAGAAGAAACGCTTTAAGAAGTATCCAGAATGAGAGAAAGACAATTCGACGGGTAATTCTCAATTGCTCTTGAATTCCTGATGAAGTGAAGTGTTGAAGAAATAATGAGTTCTTAGCTTTCAACATGTGATTCTTAACACGGGTTGAACGGTAGCAAGTGAAAATCGATCGTTCAGCCTGCGGCTTGAACCACCGACCAACCCTGCGGTCGATTTCAGTGAATGACCAAAGCACTCACGTTGAACCAATTGTCTACCGATCTGTTCAACGTTAGTTTATCTCTAATATTGAGAAACCATGCTTTGGTTTCATTCGCGAATAAATTCAGAAAATCATGACCTTGCATTTAATTGAGATCATTCAAATATATTATAAAAAGCAGTGGTCCCAGCACACTGCCTTGAGGTACACCAAAATTAATAATAATTCTATTTGAATAAGAGATACCTACTTTAGATCTTTACGTTGAATGCCATGATATTTTAATTTACGAAGTAAAATTTCTTTGTCGATGGTCTCAAATGCACTCTTTTGAAGTCGAAAAATACTGCCACTACATATCATCAAGTACCTGCTTTCATTTAGATATTGTTAATTGTAGGCCAGTTTCACATAAGTAGGTACTGAAGTACTCAGTTATTTGGCAGTGCACTATTATTTCTGAAAGTTTCTCTATAGTTGGTAAAATATTCATGGCCCAATAGTCAAACATTCTTATTGCGTTAGTAATTTTAGGAATATGGGTGAAGCATTTACCAAGTTTAGGAAGACAGACAGTATAAAACGTTTCCGATATAGCAAGAATGAAATCAGCTGTAATGGGGCCTGTACAACTGCTCTCTTGAAAATAACTGATGATATTTTCGAAGCTGCTGACAAAGGTAACACAACCGCTTCAATACTTATAGGCTTCTCCAAGGCTTTCTATATCATTAGTTATTCAATTTTATTTGCAATTCGGAACGTCATCGGGTTCTCTGAACTTGCTTTAAATTCAATTAAAAGATCGTTCACAGTTTGTAGAGAATCAAGCGGTGAATTTAATGAAGCCGCATACATGTTGTCCAACAACGTATTCAGCCAAGCCAGCGTAGAAATACGCAACATATGGAAACCCATCATCAAGCGAAAAATGGCCAACTCCCGCCAAAACGGTCATCTCCCACGGAACCAGTGAAGCGGAAATGGAAAGCGGGGATGAGTGAAACTACTCGAACGACCTATAAATAGTCATCTCTCGGAGGAATCAGTCCAGTCATCACCCGAAGACGATTGTAGATACTAACAATCGAAACGTCGTGAACTAACGTGACTTGGAATCTCTTCACTTTTCATTTCAATTTTCTTTTTTTCATTTTTTTTCTCCTTTCTTTATTTTTATTTATTCAATTGTTCTATTTTTACTTGTATTTTATTTCACTATTATTCCATTTCAGGTTTATTTTGGTTAATATAATTGTTATTTTCAGCTATTCATTTTCAATTCTTTTTTTTTTCAGTTGTTGCAGGGATTTCAAATCATTTTATATAGTAGACAATGGAAGTTCGAACTAGTGAAATTCATCATGAAACATTGCCAATCACCTACAAACAAATGTTTAAAACCTATTTTTCCGTTAATCAGCTGTCCCTATACGAACGACAACTCTCAGAAGTTAACACACTTGTGCGAGCTAAGGACTAACGAGGTCTTACCTTTTAACGTGTGATTCCTAACACTGTATTACTTTTATAGATTGAATAATTATTGTATTTCTATGCAATAAAGAACTACAAATAAATATTATCATTATTATAAAACTCATAAGTAGTAGCATAGTCTCCTTGTAAATCTACGTAGATTTGTAGGACCGAGCAACCTCCATTGACGCGAGGCGACCAGCAGTCCAATTGACGATCGTCCTCAAAAGAAGCCCATTCAGCAGCGTCTTCTAGATTGTTCACGAGGGCAGATGTGGTTGGTGGGCTGTTGAGTAAGTGCGGCCGATCAGTTTTTTACAGTCGTTTGTCGGGCGGCATATCGCGACTGATGGCTGATTATAGACTACCACACATCACCTGCTAGTCTGCCACATATTTACATTAATACTCTGCGATATCGACTCTGTATCGATGTACGGGGGTAGGTTGATAATTATTACCACCGTTGGTAAACATTTTGTTGGTGGTGCACTATGAGACGTACGAGATCTGGTAGAAAAATAAGGTTACTGTTCAGATTTCGTACATTCGTTCAGCGATTATTTAATTTTTTATGTTGGTATACTCGTCTCGAACATATGTTTACAGTTGCAGCTGTTTAGCATGTTTAGCAGTTTTTTGCGATTTCTCGAAGGCTTTCGACTGTGTGGATCACGAAATACTGCTGAGGAAGCTTCCTTATTACGGTTTCAGAGAAGTGATACTGAGCTGGTTCAGCTCATATTTGTCAGGTCGTAGCCAGGTGGTGGAAACAAACCACCGCTCATAAATTGGAAAAATACATAAGACTGTACCTCAGGGTTCAATACTAGGGCCAACATTGTTCCTCATCTACGTCAACGATTTGTAAGTATAAATATTTCAGGGAAATTTACACTATTTGCAGACGACACTACCATTTTTTGTCAATCGGAAAATGCAAACGATTTAACTAAAATTATATCCAACGATATGATGACAGTGAAAAATTGGTCTGATTCAAATCGTATTTCTCTAAATATTTCGGAAACTAATACAGTAACTTTCAGATGCGAACTTGACAATATACCAATTGGAGGTAACATCATTTAGAACAAAAGTAGCCTAAAATTTTTAGGAGTACATATCGATATTAAACTAAAATTTGGAGAACATATTTATGCCTTGTGTAACAAAATGTCCTCTGGATGTAATGCAGTCAGAGTAGTCGGAAATGAACTTGGTTTAACACCAGCTGAGACTGTTTATTTTTCTTTGGTGGAATCTCACTTGAGATATGGAATTTTATTTGGGGGAGTATGTAGTGGTTATCTACTTCAAAATATTTTAGTTTTGCAAAAACGAGCCATGAGATATATGACTCAGTTATCATATCATCTGTGAAGCCCAATATTTTACCTCTGCTCCTGATGAAATATGGTCCATCAACATATATGTTGAATAAAATTGGCCCCAGAACTGTGCCTTGGGGGACTCCTATAACAGTTTCTTGTATATCACTCAAAATTTCATCAACTTTTACACACTGGCATGTGGTCTGAATGCCACTTCCACATTGTTTTTTCAGAAAAATCCCGCAATTTTTCTCTTTTTCAACAAAACATGTTAAAGTTAGAAATTTCTTGAATTTTGGTTGTTTGATTTGAGGGTATATTATTCTGTGAGGCTTTCTTTTCTGCCTTACTTCCGGATTTAGGCGGATTGGCTGTCCTTGTTCATCCTTCACTTCCTGAACTACTGTGCATGCTGTTTTTGGCGAGTGCATTGCTTTGGGATGTGGAGGTTGAGCAAACCGGCAATCGGATGCCTGCTTCCACGTAGCCCCGCTGGATACGGGAATGACAGAATCACTCAATCCTAAGGTGTGTGTATCCGTGCCAAGAGGATGAATAACAATGAGCCTATCAACTGTCTCTACGGAACCTTCAAGATTCCGGGCGTCCTCTCGTCGTAGCAGCGCCTTGTCACGGTAATACGTGGCTCTGCCGTGATTGAATTTCTTTCCCTAGCTATTCGTGCGACTTTTATGGACAAAGTAAACTTAAACATTATTTCTGACGCTGAGTCTACAGAAGAGATGGATGTCCAGCTTACGACTCCAACTGACCTCCCTGTAAATTTAGATCAGGAGCGAGTCTACAGAGGAGATGAATGTCTAGCTTCTGACTCCAACTGACCTCTCTGTAAATTTTGATCAGGAACGAGAGCTTCACAACTCTCCAACTCCTGATCCAATGACTGAACCTGAAAAAAGG
Organism: Leptinotarsa decemlineata; assembly: GCF_000500325.1. NCBI lineage: Eukaryota > Metazoa > Arthropoda > Insecta > Coleoptera > Chrysomelidae > Leptinotarsa > Leptinotarsa decemlineata. The sequence goes on from NW_019290745.1 coordinate 74,294, forward strand.
TTTGGTGGTGTAGCCAGGAAACGATTGAGTCGTCTCTCCAAGAGCGGGGTATCTTATGAAACCAACTTGCACCAAATTCTTGAGCGGCGTACGCAGAATGTGTCTCAAGTCGAGAAACAAACCCTCTATGAACAGGTTAGCAAAGTCAGTGTAGTCAGGTGTAGCTGACGTGCGGGTTTTGGTGGAGGATCGAATAGACCCACTCACTTTGGGCCTAATCTAAGACCTAACCTAGACATGGCAGTAGTTGTCTGGAAAATATCACGGTATCAGAAAGTACACAATCTGTAAAGCATGTTTTTCAAGTTTGAAGGCGCTGCGTTTTTCAGTATTTGTTTGGTAGCGATCAATTGTGAACTGGTGAACATGCAGAAAATTGGTCTACATCATATGGTAAAATAGTTTTGTTTGAAAGGCTTCAGCCCAGCCAATCTAGAAGCTGAACTAGAGTCTACTCTCGGTGAATCTGCTCCTTCGCTCACAACAGTGAAATATTGGGTAGCAGAGTTTGAATGAGGCAGTATGAACTGTACAGACGAGCATCGCAGTGGTAGACCAAGTGGGGTGACGACTCCAGAAACGGTGAAGAAAATCCATAAAGCGGTATTGAATGATCATCGACTAAAAGTGCGCCAGCTAGCAGACTTAGTAGGCTTTTCAAAAAGTGCGGTACATCGTATATTATCTGAAAATTTGGGTGCCGCGTTTGCTCACACTCGAGAATAAACAGTGTCGTAAAGATGTTTCAATTGGGTGTTTGGAGAAGTTCCACAGAAACAAAGTAGAATTCTTGAATAAATTAATGATTTTTGAGAAAAATGAAAACTTTAAAGCATGTTTTTCAAGTTTGAAGGCGCTGCGTTTTTCAGTATTTGTTTGGTAGCGATCAATTGTGAACTGGTGAACATGAAGAAAATTGGTCTACATTATATGGTACAATAGTTTTGTTTGAAAGGCTTCAGCCCAGCCAATATAGAAGCTGAACTAGAATCTACTCTCGATGAGTCTACTTCTTCGATCACAACAATAAAATATTGGGTAGCAGAGTTTAATTGAGGCAGTATGAAGTGCACAGACGAGCATCGCATTGGTAGACCAAATGGAGTGACGACTCCAGAAACGGTAAAGAAAATCCATAAAGCGGTACTGAATGATCAGCGACTAAAAGTGCGCCAGCTAGCAGACTTAGTAGGCTTTTCAAAAAGTGCGGTACATCGTATATTATCTGAAAATTTGGGTGCCGCATTTGCTCACACTCGAGAATAAACAGTGTCGTAAAGATGTTTCAATTGGGTGTTTGAAGAAGTTCCACAGAAACAAAGTAGAATTCTTGAATAAATTAATGATTTTTGAGAAAAATTTAAACTTGTTGAGCAGACCTCGTACATGAGCTGATTGCTCTATTCAGTAATAGTCCCTGGTACAAAACCAATTGAATATTAACATCTCTAAATATTTCTGCTCGCAAATGAATCGTGAACGTTTCTAAAACAGATTGAAATTCTATTATTTACGTTTCTTGTTAAAACACTACAAGCTTGAGGTAAATAGTAGCGTACAAGCTAAGGCCTTATTAGTAGTTTATAAAAAGATCCAACACAATGGTCGTGAAGATGAATGAGCCATGCTTTGTGAGCATCTTACACTGTTGCCACCACTGAACAACTCTAACAAGCATGTTTAGACTACCCACCCGCTCGCTTGAATTTTATCTTCAACTGTTTCTTGTTTTCCATTTTTATGGGGAGCAAGTATATGTACAGCGTTGGTCACAGAAATTCTGATATCAATTTTTCGCGAAAATTGAAATTGAGATAATCTCTGTATCTGTAGAGTAGGGAGGGTGAGTGTAAACCCACAGCACTTAGGCCACATGTGACTCATTGTACATCCTCCCGAGGAGTTGTTCTCTTAGGTCATCGTCCTTTCCAGGAAGGTGGACAGGTCACTAGGAGACATGTCCTTTATATTGGTAGGAGTAGGCCAAGCCTAGCCGAACACACACTCTCTTTGACCACCTCACGGTGGTCTCCGCGAAGGTTTTGGAAGGTGCAGCGACATTACTGTCGTTGCGTGGCTTCTTCGACCTTCTTGGGATTCCCTCCGTGGAGGTGCACAAGTGAGGGAGCTTTCCTGCAGGGGCAGCCGGTTCCTTGCCTTCATTCAAGGCGGAGCTCTTGGCGCCCGCCGCAGGAAGTACCCTTGCTGTTGAAGGTGGAGTGGGGGAGGAGGAGGGTGCACTTATAGTTGCTGCCATTCCTGCCTCTATCGCTCTCTTTCTCCTTTTCTCCTCGGCGCCATCACCGCATGTCATCCTGCGGCCATTCAGCTGTTGACACGATTTCTGACACCTTAGCTTGGGTAGGCTGGTCCATGGTGGCATGTTTTGCAAAGGCTTTTGAGGGGTTTCATTTCCCTCAATTCTACTTATTTCTGCCACTGACCAGGAGTCCGGCGATCCCGTCTGTAAGGCCACATTGGCTTTCCGGACAGGGCCTCCAGTCCCCTGGCAGTTCCTCTATCCACCACCTGGGGACGCGCCTGATAGGTAGCCACCGACGGGAAGTTGAGATGATTTTGCTTCTGTACAAGTACTAAGCATAGCCCACTCACGAGGATAATGACTACAGCAGTCGATAACGTTGACACCGAAGAAAAAGGGACAACAAAGATGTTTCATTTGTAGTTGAATGTATGAAGCACCACTACGGATGACTGTTGGATTTCATGGAAAACTGCATATTTTACTGAATGGAGGTCAGCAACTTGAAATTTGTAACGAAGGTTGACTACACTCTCATGAAAAATTAAGGGATTTTGTGGTTTTGAAGTTATAACTTCTTATGGGAGGGTAAACAGTTTCGTTACCTAACGCGTAACAGCGCCAGTCTGTCTAGCTTCCCTTTTTCCCACACATGCAAATTGATTTATTACTTACATCTAGCAATTGACAATATCGGATGAATTGATAGTGAAAATGAATTTGAAATAATATTTTTTATAAGCATATATAGGAATTTAGTTGCACATATTGGACATTTTACGTAAGTCAAGATCTTCTAGTCAGTAAAAAAGACTTCATAAAAGACATCGCTCGTTTGATTTCTGTCAGTTTCTTCAGGCTGTAGGAAGAAAGAGAGAATCCTAATGCTGTGACCACCAAAGCGGACTTTGGATATTTGTCCACTTCCTTTGTAGAGGGTCTGACCGTCCTCTGTGGAACTGTTACGCGAAGGAAAATGCAGGCGGCCTGGGTTAATTTTATATTTCGGCCATCAACTCAACATCTGACCTCGTATAATGGAGAACGGCGTCTAAAAGCGAAAGGCAGGCTCCTCCTCTTTCGTCAGACAGACGCTCAGTGTTTAGTGTGCGATAGGATTATAATGTTGATAGTATAATGAAAATCTAACCAGCAAACACGTAATATTCTTTCATTATGTGAAACTCGGCTTAAAAATGATCACTAATGAGGATTCAACATTATATCGGGTTTGAGAAACCCTCTTGGATAGTTACCTCACCTTGCAGTCAAGAACATAGGCACTGTTTTCTATTGAGTGGTAAACAGTACTGGACAATCAATTCATTTCTTATTATTTTCACCAGATTCATCTGAGAAAAAACTCACAAACTCAGCAAGTCCTTGGATTTGCAAGGTAGTTGAGACTTGCTAGTAAAACAGAGTCTAATTCAAGCCATTCCAAGAAGTCAAGCTTTCGGTTGAGATGTTCTCAGCGCCTCTAACTCTGGTCATCTGCTCCAGCGTCTCAATATTGCCCTCGAGTTCCGGGAACTTACCTCTAAACAGCCTCTGAATACTCGAAGCCATTTCTGGGTTGTCCGGTTCCACTATGACGACCTTATGGACTTCGTCTTTCGTCTCGAGAGGGTTTCCCGAAGAGACCCTTGTCTTCGTATATACCTGCTCCTCCCATGCTAGTTGTTCCCGCTTTTTATATTCCTCATAGTTATCGACAGTTCCCAGATCCTCTGGGGCAATAAGACTGGATGCCAAGCATGAGCACTCGCACGTGCACTCCTTGCTCGTCCGTAGTCCTCCCTGCGTTTTCAGTGTCCCCCTCCCTTTCTGCAACGTCTTTCGGGTCGGTGGTTGCCATCTGCCTCGTGATATTGTTGAGCATCCTAACGATTTCTTTGATGCCCTCGGGAATGCTAAGGTTGTCTCTGACCTTATTAGCCAGTTCCTTTGCTACTGCCTCTGCGTGTCTTATTAGCCTGGCGTGCTTTTCCCCGTTCTTCACTGATGTTCCTTGTTCTTCTCCTCTATCGTCCACCTCCGATTCCCTATACGCCCATTTCTCGGTTTGCGTTTCCCTGCTAGTAACGCCAACCTTTCTTGTCCCCCCCTGTGCGTCCGTTTGAGTGTCTGCTTTGAAGTACATTTTTTCCACTGCCTCCATTCGGTTTTGTTCTAGCCAAACCTGTTTCATGTTACGTTGGAACAAGTCCGTTGTTTTTCCCATCCTGTGGCAGATGCCTTTAATCTCCTTCTCATTTTTAGCGAAATCCGGCAATGCCTTCTCTATTTCCTGCATCTGTGTTTTGTTGGCTTTTATCGTCTCCATAAGCATAAATACCTCCGGGCGCTCTTTTTTTTATACACCTTTTGCGAACGACGTATCCGCCTCCTTTTCTTCGACGCCTTCGAGACAGAGAAATGTCTGCCCAGTTTTGTCTTCCTACTTAGGGCTAGGTTTTAAGAAAAAACTCACAAACTCTGCAAGTCCTTGGATTTGCGAGGTAGTTGAGACTTGCTTGTAAAACAGAGTCTAATTCAAGTCATTCCAAGAAGTCAAGCTTTCGATTGAGATGTTCTCAGCGCCTCTAACTCTGGTCATCTGCTCCAGCATCTCAATATTGCCCTCGAGTTCCCGGAACTTACCTCTGAACAGCCTCTGAATACTCGAAGCCATTTCTGGGTCGTCCGGTTCCACTATGACGATCTTATAGACTTCGTCTTTCGTCTCGAGAGGGTTTCCCGAAGAGACCCTTGTCTTCGTATATACCTGCTCCTCTCATGCTAGTTGTTCCAGCTTTTTATATTCCTCATAGTTATCGACAGTTTCCAGATCCTCTGGGGCAATAAGCCTGGACGCCAAGCACGAGCCTCCCTTTCTGCATCGTCTTTCGGGTCGGTGGTTGCCATCTGCCTCGTGATATTGTTGAGCATCCTAACGATTTCTTTGATGCCCTCGGGAATGCTAAGGTTGTCTCTGACCTTATTAGCCAGTTCCTTTGCTACTGCCTCTGCGTGTCTTATTAGTCTGGCGTGCTCTTCTTCGTTCTTCACTGATGTTCCCTGTTCTTCTCCTCTATCGTCCACCTCCGATTCCCTATACGTCCATTTCTTGATTTGCGTTTCCCTGCTAGTAACGTCAACCTTTCTTGTCCCCTCTTGTGCGTCCGTTTGAGTGTCTGCTTTGAAGTACATTTTTTCCACTGCCTCCATTCGATTTTGTTCTAGCCAAACCTGTTTCATGTTACGTTGGAACAAGTCCGTTGTTCTTCCCATTTTGTGGCAGATGCCTTTAATCTTCTTCTCATTTTTAGCGAAATCCGGCAATGCCTTCTCTATTTCCTGCATCTGTGTTTTGTTGGCTTTTATCGTCTCCATAAGCATAAATACCTCCGGGCACTCTTTCTTTTTATACACCTTTTGCGAACGACGTATCCGCCTCCTTTTCTTCGACGCCTTCGAGACAGAGAAATGTCTGCCCAGTTTTGTCTTCCTACTTAGGGCTAGGTTTTTATTCACACCACCAGAATTACCGGGCTGGTGGTCTCCCGGTTCCTTTGATTGAACATTTTTGACAGTATTCATGATTGATTCCACGAATTGGGACGAAATCAGGTCCGGCGGGGTAGTGCGCCCTTACCGCGCTGAGGCTGTCTACACCAAAAGGTCGCCATCTTCCCGGTGGCTCCGCTTAAGACCATATACGCCTGGCGATTCACCTCTTGGCACGGATCGCATGACACCTTGGGTTGCGAAATTTTTGAAGGTGTGGTCCATCTTCGAAAGATTTCACGTGTGTTTTCAGCTATATTCTTTATGTTTTTCATATCCGTTGGTTTTGACTTGAATCCAAAAACTCACATTACATATTTCTGTGTCACTTTGATATTTTGATTTGCCCGATCTCTCAAAGTCCAGTGAACTTTTCAATCTAAATTAGTCCTCTTCTTCCTCCCGCTTAAGATCTGGATGGGATATATTCAAAAGTTTCTATAACTGTTGGTAGGCAGTTCTTTGCAACCTGCTAGTTTCTCAACGACGTTCGTGCTGACAGCCCGAAATTTGGTCAAAAGCATTGATGGGCTTCGCCATCACATTTTATTATGGGATTGTCCCCTGAAGGGTCTCCAGACAAACCACCACCCTCTTTGCGCCTTGAGTTGATAATAGTCCCTGCAGGAGAAGACTCTCCTGCAGAAACAAACGTGCGGCAACGCTGCAGCCAAACACCGAGCGACCGGTGATGTTGGGTAGCGGGGTGTCAAAGAGTTGGCCATGACAAGGCTGCCACAACAAGCGAACATCGAATGGTAGGGGAGGCGCGGTCGCTCTGCTGCTTGACCTCACTCTCTCACCGACGACTTGATATGGATATGAAAATAATACAATTTACGCACAACTGGTTTGTTGTTTGAGGCAGGTATCGCACCAATTATGAACTTTCGGCCGCGGCAGAATTAGGAGCACAAGAAGTACGGTCTTTGACCGCCATTTACGGTTGGTGAGCGACTTGTCGATGAGAGCTCTTAACTAATTGATTTTTTGGCGGGTAAAGATCCGTAGCAAAGGCGTTTGGTGCTCGGATTTTCTTCATGGTGAGTTGACTTCGCATAATTTCAACAAAGAATCTGCTGGTGGTTTAAATGTTCATTGACCACGATATATATATTGTAAAATATGGAAAATAATCTTGAAATAATTCGAATTCATTTGACCAAATACATAAATTGAAAGATGTTCCAACCTCAACTTCAATATTCTCAAACAAAAACACTCAGTATTCAGAATTCCATCTTTTAATATTCCAAGTTCATAGACATCAAAATTAATACGATCACATGATATAGAAATATAAAACAAAATACCTTAGTACAGTGACCATATCAAAGATGTAGTAAGCGTATAAATCTTCATAAATATTGAGGGACGTCAAGATCATGAACAGACAGTATTGAGAAATTCATTCAGGATCTATTGATCTTCAGAAAAGGTTCATCTCCTTTCCATCGATCCTGCTGGGTGGCAGTATAATGTGAATTTTTGGTGATATATCGTATTTTAGATTACCATTTTAGTGTAAGTTTATTCCTGAAGTATTTTCCACGTTTTCCTATAACAGATATTTAATTGAGTTTTCAAATGAGTTATTTCAGTATTTGAATGAATGATGAATGGGTGAAACAGCGAATAAAATTCTCTCGTTAATAAGCCAAGCGAGTACTGAGTTGCGACACTATTTTGCCAATCGTTAAAAATATTACTTTTTTCAGTGCATCTGTAACCTGGAAATAGTATAGAGTAGAATAGGGTATAGTGGAGTAGGGTGGGGTGTGGTGGAGTGAGATGTCTTAGAATAGGGTTGAGTACAGTGGGGAAGGAGGAGGTAGAATAGGAAATGGAGTAGGGTAGGGTATAGTAGAGTAGGGTAGAGTGAGTTATGATGCATTAGAAATAGAACAGGATAATATGCAATATCGTGAAATACCATTATATGTAATAGTATAGGATAGGGTATGATACACTAGAATGGAGTGGGGTATGATGTCTTAGAATAGGGTTGAGTACAGTGGGGGAGGTATAATAGGAAATGGAGTAGGGTAGGGTATAGTAGAGTAGGGTAGGGTAGGTATGATGTCTTGAAATATGGTTGAGTACAGTGGGAAAGGGGAAGGTAGAATATGAAATGGGTATAGAATATAATATAGAATATAATATATGGGTAGGGTTTAGTAGGCTAGGTCGGGACGGTAGAATACCGTCCTATCATATAGAATAGGATATGGTGTAGTAGAGTTGGGTAGATTGGGGTATGATATCTCTGAAATAGAATAAGATAGGATCCTATATGGTGAAATTATTTCCTATAGAATAGAATAGGACAGGATATAGTAGAGTGAAATAGGGTATGATGGCTTAGAATAAGTACATTGGGGTAGAGTGAGGTAGAATAGAAAAGGATGGGTTGGGTTCAATATGATGAAATACAATCCTATTGAATTGAATAGGATGGGGTATAGTAGAGTAGGGAAGAGTGGTGTATGATATCGTTGAATAGAGTAGAGTACAGTTACGTCCGGTGGGTTGGATATGATAGGATTCAGTATGGTGGAATAACATCCTATAGAATAGGAAAGGGTATAGTATAGTTTAATATAATGCCTAAGAATAGAGTAGTGGAGTGGGGTAGAGTACAGTGATGTAGGGTGAGGTAGAATTGGAAAGGATATGCGAAACATGTCGTGATATATTTCTCAAATGAAGTTTGTACGTTGTAGTAAATGAAATTATATTGTTTTAGGTATCATTGTTGCATAATAAAGCAAACATCATCATACTGATGATGTAAATACAAATAGTACAGATAGATGGAAGGAAGAAAAACTGGTGGAAAGAGAGAATGGTAGTCGGGGAGAAGATGACGTTGAATTGTTTGACTAATTCAAGGTATCACCTATAATAGGATGTAGTTTATATCTTTAGCCTACGGAGAAGTTCGTTTAGGAATCCAGTTCCTGAAAAAAGTTTTAATTCACATGTTTTTTCAGTTTCGATTTGGATTTGCATTCATTAAAGGTCGCTCTGGTTTGCTGTAGGAACCAGGTTTATATTAGGCCAGAGTCTTGGAATGCAAGTTGATCTATAACGAGAGATATTCGGTTTTTGATGAAGTTTGGCTCCGGTTCCATAATTATAATTTATATTGGAAATGGGGTTTTTCTGCAATCATATTATGCAGTGATTAGTGTATAATTTCCTCACATCAAATTTTTCTGATTATTTTTATAGTTCTACAGTGAAGTATTTTTTTTTTACGATTGAAAATGGTAGTATTTTGCATCACTTCTAGATTATGTAACAAGCTTCCATCGACACCACCCCATATTATAATGCAATACCTCACTGCATCAGGAGTTCTTGCCACATGGTCATACAGCCAATAATAAAACACCTATTGCGAGAAGCAATACGAAGAAAACATCTGGTATTGTGAGAAAGTAATTCATGACTTTTTCATCATGATAATTCGTGATTTTTCAGTGAAAAACAACAGCGTAATCACGCTTCAGCCACCGTATTCACCAGATTTGGTTCCCTGCTTCGAGGACTGGAAGAAACACTGGCACAAGTGTTATATATCTGAGGGCAACTACTTTGAAGGAGACAAAATAGAAATTGATGAATAAATCTTCGAGGAAAATGAAAATTCACCTCATTATTTGAACAGACAGCGTATGACGATGTCCGTATAGCATGGTTCGTGAAAAACTGCAAAATCATGTTCATTATTAATTTCATTTACCATACAATCAGAAACACTGTAGATATAACTTCGAACTCTGCAATTCCATTCTTCTGATCCTTCATTAATTGTAATTATTCATTTTTGAAAGACTGGTTTTCGCATAATGAATCGGATCTAGTTGCACCATTCATATTTCAATACGTGTACTTAGTTGAAAACAAAATTATAGTATATTATTCATCTGTTTCCATTTACTGTCCCCCATTATTTATCAAAATTGATTTCTGTTAGACCAATACAGTGGGGGATTTTTTATATGCGACATTCATGATAATCTTATATTTGTGAGTAGTTCTCAGTGCACACATGTATTTACGAACCCTCCGATACGTTGTTTCCAAGTTATTTGAAATAATTTATTCCGCAAAAAATAATTTCCAGAGAATGTAGAACAAACCAGGTGAAAACGTGACCATTTTATTTAATAAACCACCGTAAGTGTTACAAATAAGGCAATAATACAAACACATTGACACAATTTTGTATGCCAAGTATACATTTCTATAAAGAGAGATATTAATTTTTTCACGAATTTTCTGCACGGTTTCATACCTTGTAAGTACCGACTAGGTCTGGTTGCCGTATTTGTAACTCAATGTCTTTATTACTACTCTGTCATACTCATGCACTATCAATTTGGATGCAGATTGTTCAACATTCTGAAGGTCATCAGTTTGCAATTGTAACGCTAGTTTATGCAATAGTGGTTTCTCTACTTTTACCAAAAATTATAATATTGTTACGAAATGTTCTCAACTATCTGACAAATGCTTATTGCGTTCAGGACGAGGATTTGAGGATGTTGCGCAACCCAAACGATCCATTTTTGGATTGGATCGTCACGTGTAATGAAGAGTGCATCCATTACAACAGGAGACAGACATCAGGCACTCCCCAAAGACGAAAACCCACCAAAAAAAAGCCACGGTTGATGTATGGTGGTCAGCGGCTGGTGTGGTTCATGATAACTGTTTACAACCGGACCAAACCATCTCAGCAGTCTCTTATTTTGAGGAAATCGGCTTAATCTTGAGAATACGCAAATTTGAACATATTTCCCAAACTCGTGGCAATATTGTTTGGGTATCAATGTCCATTCTCAGGGAATATAACTACTTCTAGATAGCGCCAGCATTATAGACCAACGAGCACTCCCCACACCGTGGAGTAAGTGATCATTGGGTCAGATAATCATGTGCCCTGAGCAAGCGCAGTGAACCAAGAATGACAGCCTTCTGCATGTGTCCGGCAAGATCTCTGCCTTAGTGTGGCAATCCGGTATGATTTTGAAATTGGAGAGTAGAAAGGGCATCATTTCACCAAGGAGTCCATTAATCAGAACAACCATCTTGACAGAGTGGTCTGCATAGAGTCTGAGGAGTTCGCAGAGAAAAATATCGATATTTAATTCGTTTTTCCTTCTTTTTTCGGACGATATTCGTCTCCCCAGGAGCTGAAAACTCCACAACAAATATCGTCTTGCTATGGTGGTCGAGAAGGACTACATCAGGCCTATCAGTTTGTATAAGCCTGAGAGTGGGGAACAAATAGTTCCAATAAATTCGGCACTCCTCGATACCCACTACAGATTCAATATCCCCACGAGCGTAGGGCAACACCGGTGTCTAGTCAATACCGCAAGATTGCCATAGGTGGTAATACAGCACTCTTAGGGCCGCGTTATGTCAATGGATATAGGCCGAGACCGCATATGCTGGACATGCTGATAGCCAGTGCATTAGGGTTTCGGGCGCCTCGCGGCAGGCCCTGCACCTTGTGTCAGGAACCTCAATACCCATCACGCGACTGCGGTGTGAAGACACCATCCTGGCAAGCTAGATGAACCCCTCAGTTTTCGACTTCAGCCCACTCGACCTGAGAAAAGCGAACGTCAGGCGTTTTGATAAGCCAAGGTCTCCAATGTTATTGAAGAATACCCCATGCATTGGCTCATCTTTGCGTTTACGAAGGAGTGGGGTGATATCTGCGGCTTTTATATGACTTTTTTGCTGAACGGAGTCCAACTCGGTGACAGAGTTGTGATCACCTCGTTCAGTGTCGAAAACTAATCCGAGTTCATCAGCTGCTCGGACAGCTGCCCTAAAGAGGAAAGCTCCAATTCCTGCTCTCTCATGGCCACGGACAATGCAGAGAAGGGGATCCGAACTCCAGATGGCTTTACCAGCTATATCCAGTACCATTCTGTCATGTAGACACTCCAACCTCAAACGTCCTCGGCCTCCCTGTTGTCGGGGGAAATACATCCGTGGAACAGATGATTTGAGATGCAAACTCCTATAGAGATGCGTCTTTTTTCGGGTCTTCACGTCGAATTGATACAGCTCCTCCCGAGTCCACTTCACCAAACGAATAGAGTAAGATTGGAACGTCAAGCATATTTGGTGCAGCAACTTTGTTCTTCCCCGACAGTTCCGAAGCCCAGATCTGTCACAGTTTGTGCTGATACTTGCCTCGGAGAGAGTTCTTCACTGCTGTTACCTTTTGTGAGTGGCGCTGTTCCACCTCGAGCTAAGTAAACGTCTCTCTGGCATCCAAATGGTATAGTAAGTTGCGCTTATATTATATCGACTCCTGTTACTATTATTATTATTATTAATAATAACTCGTCCTTTCTCTTTCGATCATCTGTCATTTGTCAAAAAATTATCATTTCTTCTTCTTCAAATTATTCCAGATTTCAGTAGATAATATTCTGACTAGCCAAACGAAGAAAAACAAGTTCCCCAATGTCCCTTTTGTAATCCGACAAAACCATATTCAAGATTCATGAAAACTCAATTGCTTTAAGTAATTCGACGACTTGATTACCTACTAAGTTGACTCACTTTCCTGCATGTGAAAAAACTGCTGAAAAAATAATCGATTTGAATTCAACCGTTGGTGACAATTGAATTAATCCGCGGCAGCCACGTTCAAATGCCGGAGCAGCTTCTTTGTTGAGGAATGAACAGGTTCTCTAGACAATCTCTTCTTTCTTTTATACATCTCGACTCACTGGCGTATCTTCATGGATCTCATGAGAAGCTGTTGAAATGAATTTCAACATATGGGCTGATGAGAGTCTCGAGCCTAACACATAGATAACGCTAGTCTCATTACATTCACCGCTATTTCAGTAAGTACCAACCTTTAAAAGAAAGGAACCCCAGTGAAAAGCAACCCCAAGACAGTGCCTTGGTGCTTTTCACTGGTGTTCCTCTTCTTCCCCCTTGGCCGCATGGCGCGAATCATTTTTTTTCTGTCATAGCCTAACAACTGTGTTACAAGGGAACGCTAAGACATAATCCGCGCTACGCATCCAAGGGAGAAGAAGAACACCAGTGAAGAGGAACCCCAAGGCACTGTCTATCTGCCACTGTGGGAGCATTCGATCGTCATCATGCTCCCGAAACAGGGTCAGAACCCGCTGTTCCCACAGAACTATCGCCCGATTAGTCTGCTTTCGTCGGCGGCTAAGCCTGCTGAAAGAGTCGTTCTGCAAAGGCCTAACGAAGAAGTTGAGGACCGAAATGTTCTGCCTAACGAACAATTCGGATTCAGGAGAGACCACTCCACCGAGTTACGGGCTTTGAGACTGGACGAAAATACCATTCAAGAACTAAATCACAACCTAAAAGTTCACGTTGTCCTTTTGGACATCTCGAAGACCTCCGACCGTGTTTGGCACAAAGGCCTTCTACGCAAACTAGACGTGTTCGACCTGCCTCGGGGTAAGATGAGCCTTAAAAACAAAATTACCATCTACAACACGATGTTCACGCCTGTCATCATGTATGCTTCAGCGTCTGGAGACAAGCGGCTCCGTCAAATATCTCCATTCTGGAAAGATTGCAAAGCAAGTTAATAAGGATGATTGTGAATGCTCCTTGATTCGTGCGGAATGAAGCCTTCCGCAGAGATTTGCAGGTGATTTCCATTCGGCAGTCCATTCAGTCGAGGAGTCAGCGAATTTTTGATTGTGCAGAAACTCATAAGAATCTGTCAGTTAGGGAAGCTATGGATTATGCTGTAGACGACCCCTTTCGATATGGAAGGCTCCGACATTCTGTCGAAAGAAGCCCCTATGTCCTCTGTTGAGACATTAACAATTTTTTCATCCATCTCACCCCAGCTAGCTAGGGGTACCGTGAGGGCGGTATTGATATCTGAGGACATTCATGTCACCATCCCACCATCATTCATGACCCATTTGCCCCTCTGACAAACATCAGCTGCAAGGGTAAGGGAGCCAGGCTCCAACCTGAACGAAACCAGGACGACTTTCCACTAACACCGTCTTCAAACCAACGGAAGGAAAAAATGGAGTATCTGAGATCAGCAGAGTCCACTCAAATCAGCGGGAGTTTACAAGAAGACCACAGCAAAACACGGAAACCAACTGAAACAGCATGTTAAATAATTTTTGGGTATATTTTTGCAATGACAAGTGGAAAAGGAAAGTCATTGACAAAATCTGTTGCAGAGTCTCATTTATGAGACATCAGAATACCGTCACACCAAAATCTTTTCGATTTCCATGATGTAGCAGAGAAAGTCGGTTCCAAAATTTGCTGACCCGAAAATCTGCCATAGTAGGCTCAAGACTACTTAGCCTGCTGGTAAAGTCACCATTGACAGTATTATAAACCTGCTAATACCATCTGTGGACCTGTACGTTAAGGAGGTTGCGTTAATGACCTTGGTACGATTGTGCACGGCTGGTGTAAACCTCGAAGTAGGAATGGGTCAATTAAGGCTGGGCCTATGGCGAGAAGCGCTTACTGCGCAACTTCTGCTGCAGGCAACCGGTGATGCAATTGAATCCAGGTTTGTGTTTGATTAACCCTGCAAATACAAATAAAACAGAACACTGAGTCAGACGCTACAAATGCAATACGCATTTATACAGACGGCTCAAAAACCAAAGAAGGCTCAGGATGTGGAGTGTACTCCAGATCACTAAGCCTAAGGATTAAGTGGGAAATAGGAAAAAATACCAGCGTGGTCCAAACATAACTGGCAGGTATCTCAATCGCCACAAAAGAAATAACCAGGAAAGGAATTTCTGGCAGAAACATAACAATCTGCACTGATAGCCCTATTAACCTCGAACAAACGTGTTACCTCAGGGCTAGTACCAGAGTGTCACCAAGATTTAGCCAAAGCCTTGGTGGTGGGGTGGGTTTAAGGGCCCGACAGGAGTAAAGGTGATAGCATGGCCGACTCTTCAGCCAAGTAAGCGGCTGGACTAAGAATTTCAGGACCCAGTGGCCTGATGACTTCAGAGTGACCCTGGAAAGCTGGCGCCGAAGAAATATCTGGCGATGACCAGGAAAAATCTATGCTTAACAGTAGGATATCTGACTGGCCACTGTCAACTAAGGAAACACCTGCAAAATATGGAGCTAGTGGACACACCTCTCTGCAGGATGTGTGAACAGGAAGATGAAACTGTCAAGCATGTCCTAAGCGAGTGCCCGGAGTTATCGTCAATAAGAGAGTGTGTGTTCGGCGAATCTTGGCCTACACCTGCCGATATAAAGGAGATGTCCCCCGGTGACCTGTCCACCTTCCTGGAAAGGACAGGATGGACGATGACCTAGGAGGACAACTTCTCGGGAGGATGTACAATGGGTTACATGTAGCCTAAGTACTGTGGGCTTACATCCACCATCTCTACTCTACAGATACAGAGATACCATATGTGGCAAATCATAATGTTGTTTGAGTTCCCTGTTAACGTTCCGTATTCATTATTTTTTACTATCTGTAAACATTTTTCAATCGTTAGACCTAAGAAATCATTTAATTCACCCTGTGCGCAGCTCATCTTTTTGTTCGCATTTCCTCAGTTAAGTTAGCCGGTATCTGAAGCAGAGCCTCTTTGTCCTGCTCTGGACTCGCTAAACTTATAATTGACTCTACCCAATAAATAATTCGACGTAATCGATTCGTGAAAAGATAATTGTAGCGTGCTGGTATGCAGTACTCTCAGCCGCCACACTTGTTTCAGTATGGGGTAGCACTGTTGCCAAACCATTGAAGCTGGTTGCGATAGATTCATGTCGATGTATTGCTTTGCAGACGACAGCACACTTGTCTCATCATTCCATTTGGTATCCAGGACCAGGACAGGACAGCAGCAGTAGGAGGTTGCATATCTTAATGAGGATCTAGAAGTGATTTAGAATTGGGGTGGAAGTAACCAGGTTCAACTCAATACTACAAAAACACAGGCATCATGGAGTTCGTGAAGATCAAATCGTGAGTTGTAGTTTATGGATCTTCATTTTCAAAATTCATCCCACTAAAAACATCGAATAGAAGCCAGGCAGCACAAAATGGCATAAAAATTGGAATAATGAAATGGATGAAGGAATTGCGAAAACTGGAATATAGCAAGAGGGACAACGGTAATATATACCTCAGGATAATACACACGGAATTTTGCCATAGGTGTCATAATATAGAATTTGATATTTCAGATTTTGATGTGAGAAAACAAGTTTATCAAATCATTCAAAAAAATTTGTGGAGATCAAATCATGAGTTGTAGTTTATGAAACCAAGGCATCGGTTTACTCCAAGAAGATAGATGTCTCTGAATCGGATATAATAATATCAGGTCAGATAATTCCGCTTTCTGCTTCGATAAGTTTGTTGGGGGTTACAATGGACACCCATATGTCTTGGCACAATCATGTCGTTGGAATTGTAAAGGCTGTTTCTCAAAAGCTCAGAACACTGTTCCGAACCAGAAAACTACACACACCTCAGCAACTTTTGATGCTTCATAAAGCTCAGATCCGACCTTCTTTGGAGTATTCTTCTCCTGTATGGAGCTTCGCCCCTAAGCACACCCTGTAGCTGCTGTATTCATTCCAGAAAAGAGCCATCTGCCGGATTGGAGGCGCGAACACCACCTTGATAGTCTGGAGAAGAGTTGGAGATTTGTCTCTCTTCTATACATACTTCCACGGGAGGTGTTCAAGTGAATTGGCACATTTGATGCCAAGTCACTTGAGATTCACCGAGGTTCAACTGAGTAGACCTCGAACTTGACTGTTCAAGAGCTCTTTCATTTGAAAAACTGCGTTTATGTGGAATAAACTCCCTGAGAACGTTTTTCCAAATGCATTTGAACTTAAGGATTTTTCTGTAGTACCTGTGATATGAAGAAAGCTTTTGATAGCGTGTCTCACTCTAAACTCCTGGAGAAACTAACACAATACGGAATAAGAGGCGTTTGCCTTGAACTTTTCCGAAGTTCCTCAAGAAACAGAGAACAGTTCGTAAAGATGAATGAATATAAGAGTAACCAACAAATAATAAAGTGTGGTGTTCCTCAAGGTACGGTTTTAGGACCTGTCCTTTTCTTGATTCACATTAATGATTTACTAAATACAAATCTTTCTGGTGATCAATATTCGTACGCAGATGACACTGTATATGTAGTGGATGGAGATAACTGGGATGAGATTATATCGAAGGCTGAAGTTGACATGTCAATTTTGAAACATAACTTGAGTTATGACTTGTTGACACTCAACATCACGAAAAGTAAATTCATGACATTTTCATGTAGTGAAAAATATCAACCAAAATTTGATGAAATAAAAATTCATAGTTCGAAATGTTTACAGAAACATTTTCAAAAATGCAATTGCACTCTCAAATTAAACAGAACCCCACAAATACAATATTTAGGAATTTATATAGATTGTTGCCCGGAGTGGAAAAAACATTCACTTGAATTAACAAAAAAATTAAGAAAATGTCTTTATGAGTTCAGACTTCTGAGAAATATATTCGAATTAAAAACACTATTGATGTTTTATCATGCATTATATAATGAAAAAATTGAAAATGTGCTCACATTGAAATAGTTCAGTTCAACAGATAATTTATTTCACCCTCATTCATAATAAAATACTATTATTAATACATTTTTCCTTTTCTATATATTGTTTCATGAACAATATCTTTTAACAGTTAACATCTTTATTTTTCAACTAACTCATTCAAACACAAGTGTTTGAGTTTGGCTCAAGAGTTTGACTCACTCTGTACAGTAGTACATGTTCTGAAATGATTCGTGAATAAAATGGGTCCAAAAGAAAGACACTTTTATTCTACAAAAGTGAAAATTATCATAACAAAATCGATCGCCTGTTACTGGGTATATTGCAAGTATATATTTCTCACTCCAAGTTTGTTTCGGTTACTTTCCAGATATGAGTTCTAAGCACAGCTTCAGTGAGTTTCAAACTCACATTGATTTTGTATGTCCTCTTTCGATGAAGATTATTGACATGATCAGTCTTGGCAGCAGTTCAGTGGAAGGGGGCGTGACGTCGTCAGATATATTTATTGCAGAGCTGGCTAGGAATCATCATTATGAAGATTCAGACCGTTATAGACTGTGAAAATTCAATTATTTTCCAGTTCTTTCTATCTACCTTCGATAATGAAGATGTCCCAAAACGTATTGTGAGTCGCAGGTTGCAAAATGCACCGAGATATCGGAAATACGCAGCTCTTGCGTATTTTGCTTATTGCTGGCAACACTGTAGGGCAGTCTACCTTTGAATCTGTGAAAAATAAAGCGGTCTTCTTCGTCTTTGTCTCGTCGACCTTTATCAGCAGGTCTTTGACAAAGAGGAAAACGTGGAGAGCACGAGCAGTAAATAAAGAGAATAATTGTGGCAGTAGCGGAGTGCTGGGATGAGATTCATTTGATGCGGAAAGCGCTCGGCTGAGAGAGATTAGATGTTTTATTTGATAATCTGAGGAAGCGGTCATCGGTCATCAGTGTGGTTTAAGATCTTGAGGTATATTCCAGATAAAAGCGATGATTGAATGTACTGTCAGAGGGAGCAGTGTAGGATTTTGTTGGTGAAATATGGAGCTACAAAAACACATGACATTAAAACTGATAATATTATTGAAAGAACCTAATACAATTAGTATGAACAATGAATATACAGGCTGATTCACGGTGGATGGCACATTAGACGTTTCTGGTGAACCAGACAACGGATCACTTTGAAAATTTAATGGAGGGCATATTCGGACATTCTCTAGCCAACTAAAATANAGGTGTTTTTGAAGGTGAGTGATTTTGAATGTAAATGGTCGATACTCGATGAAAATCCATATCAAAACTTACTAATAGGTACAGTTTAATAATAATAATAATGATGATTTATTATTTACCATAACATAAAATGTTCTTCAGATCACATAATGAGGCAAATAAATGGATTATGCTACGTCTTAACAGCAATTATTCCGCATGAACCAGAACGAAAATAAATAACAATTTTCTAGCTCGAAATTCACCAGGATATGAATAGAACACAAATATCTCAAATAACCAGCTAGTCAGTCTGGGATCAGAATAACTAGCTGGATCATTATTCTTGAGAATGGGTTTCCCAAAGGCAATTTTCTACAGGTCTGGAAAATATGAACGTTCAAAACAAAAATTGATGATATGTGTGATATATTTATCTATAAACGGGCTACAAAGTTTCAACATTCTAATTGAAATATTATCAACCCCTGAAGTTTGGCTTTTAATATCATTCAGAATTTCATGAATATCTTCTTCAGTAGCGAATCGAAATGAGAAGTTATCTTGTCTGATTAAATAAATATTGCTATAAAATTCAATATTTTCATTGCAATTATTAGAAAAATTTTGTAAGAATTGGCAAAATAGTTGTTTATTTCATAGGGATTCGAGAGGTGATTGGGTAATTATTTTTTTTTGAGGTTAGACAGAGCATTCCAGGTTTTGCGTGGTATTTTTTCAGAACAGACAGACTTGAGATATGTCCTTTTTTCAAAAAAGATTCACAAATGTCACGAATTATAATTTTTCACGTCAAAAAATCCCGGGTACCGAATTTCTTGCAAATGATTTTATTTTTTGCAAAAGTTTTTTGTAAAAAGCGAACAAAAAAATTCAATTTCAACACCCCGTATCTCCGAAACGAAGAATTTTCGGACACAAGTTCATACAGACTTTTTTTCTTAAAAATGTCTCTGGAATACGTCACTCGAATATTATAACGTACTTATGCTACACCCTGTTTTATCATCATTGTTTCTCTATGCCTTTAAATTTTCGATGGGTCAATTTATATTCAGTATCAGCATTACACCCGGGCGGAGCCGGGGAAGTTCGCTAGTATATTACTAAAAGACAATTTGGAAGTTCAGTAAACAACACGCAACGAATTACTTGTTTATTTTAGTATCATGCATAATGAATTTCGATGTCTCACTTATTCCTGTACTTATTCCAATTTCGATTCTAATTAATCCCCATTCTTGATTGATTTTTCTCGCTGCCCAGACCAGTCGTTGGGAGTGATGCCAGACTAATGAACATATTTCGTAATTGAAAAATAATTGCACAGGTAGACCGGCCAGTTCCACCTAATTTGCAATCTGCTGTCCCGGGGTCTAGGTATTCAAATGATCCAATTTTGGAAAGATTAATGTCGGAAAAATGTATAAATTATGTCGCGCGTGGTCTAATGAATAGCCGCGTCCTTTTTCCGGTAATGTAATCCGGGATAATGATAGTGTGGTACAATCAATCACTTCGCAAGGACGAGAAGTGTTTATCGTACAATTCACCTTTAATCTCGAGAAAACATAACGGGCAGGGCCGGCTGCTGCAAATTTTTATTGAAAGAAAAACCACAAGAACTCAAGATTTCAACAATGAATTTCCATAAATTTTCAAAATTTTGGAAATTTGAAAAAAGTGAGTGCAGATGCCTATAATTTTTGGCTCAATTCATCTACGCAGGGTTCCACTGGTCAACTTATTTCACGGTTGTGGGGAGTTGTCATTGATTGTAGCCTTAACCACTGGAACTGATCGTCAAACCCTTTCCAGGTAAGGAAAACGGGCATTTTGCGTTTATGTTGTCAGTATTGCAGATATGGCATATAAACTCCCGTGGGTTGGACTATCTATCGGGCGCGTCCTCAGGTGACGGATAGGAAAACGACTAGGGGACTGGGAGCTCTATCCGGGAAGCCAGTATGTGGCCTCAAGGATGGAATCGCCGGACTCCTGGACTAAAACTCCTCAAAAGCCTTTGCAAAAAATGCCACCGTGGACCAGCCTACCCAAGCTAAGGTGTAAGGAATCGTACCGACAGATGAATGGCTGCAGGGTGATATGGGGTCACGAGCAATACCCTTGGGGAACAGGGCAAAACCTCATTCTAATCAGCCTTACCCTGGTAATGCGGAACTGTGTCACAGGTGACCAACTGTTCCCTTGCTACTCGTGGGAACACACATACATGAAACAAACAAAATAGACACAACAAAAACCAATCCCGAGGTGCTCATCTCGATCTATGGCGATGGCTGGAGATGAACAGATATTTTCACAAACTACACTTAAACGATTTGATCTCCACTAACTTTATTGAAAATAATCATAACATGTTTCGCTAAAACATTAGCTTTTTCAAATGATTAATGAGTATTAATCATTTGAAAAAGCTAATGTTTTAGCGAAACATGTTATGATTATTTTCAATAAAGTTAGTGGAGATCAAATCGTTCAAGTGTAGTTTGTGAAATTACTATGGATCTTCATCAAGTAACGGCCGAATCAATCAGAAAATGAACAGATATGTTCTCCCCAATCTACCGCTCGGAATGAAGCTGGACATAGATCACCTCGTGATGGAGGAGAAAGAGAACGAAAGAGGTAGGAGTGGCAGCAACTATGAGTGCATCCTCCTCCTCCCCCACTCCACCTCCAACAGCAAGGGCACTTCCTGCGGCGGGCGCCACGAGCTCCGCCTTGAATGAAGGCAAGGAACCGGCTGTCCCTCCAGGAAAGCGCCCTCACTTGAACAACTCACTAGGGGAATCCCAGGAAGGTTGAAGAAGCCGTGCAACGACAGTAATGTCGCTACTTCTTTCAAAACCTTCGCGGAGGCCGCCGTGAGATACCTCAAGGTTGCCAAAGAGAGTGTGTGTTCGGCGAGTCTTGGCCTACACCTGCCGATATAGAGGAATTCGAGGGCCCGTAACTTGGTTACGAAGACTTTTAGGAAAAAAAGTTATATGAAGTACTGGTGATATTTTGACCCCATCTATACATTCCCGAGAGGAAAAGAGGAAGTCCAGGGACACCCTGTGTATGCATATATACAGACGGCTCAAAAACCAAAGAAGGCTCAGAATGTGGAGTGTACTCCAGATCACTAAGCCTAAGGATTAAGTGGGGAATGGGATAAAATACCAGCGTGGTCCAAATAGAACTGGCTGGTATCTCAACATAACAATCTGCACTGACAGCAGACAAGCCCTATTAGCTTTGAACAGACAACGTGTTACCTCAGAGCTAATACTAGAGTGCCACCACGATTCAGTCAAAGCTTCGATAGATAATAACATTATCCTGAGGTGGGTTGAAGGGCACGATAGAAGTAAAGGTAATGGCATTGCCGACTCTTTAGCCAAGGAAGCGGCTGGATTAAGAATTTTAGGACCCAGTGGCACCTACGACCTGATGACGTTTACAATTGCGGAACCAGCCAAATGGTACACCCATGCTCAATCCCTAAAGAGATGGGATGAAATCAAAGGATGCAATCTTGCCAGGGTCACCCTGGGCGATCCTGGGAAGCTGGCGCCGAAGGAATATTTGGCGATGACCAGGAAAAATCTACGCTTGATAGTAGGATTTCTAACTGGCCACTGTCAACTAAGGAAACACCTCCATAATATGGGTCTAGTGGACACACCTCTTTGCAGGATGTGTGAACAGAAAGATGAAACTGTCAGGCATGTCCTATGCGAGTGCCCGGAATTATCGTCAATAAAAGAGTTTGTGTTCGGCAAGTCTTGGCCTACACCGATATAAAGGAGGTATCTCCAAGTGACCTGTCCATCTGCCTGGAAAGTACAGGATGGACGACGACCTGGGAGGACAACTCCTCGGGAGGATGTACAATGGGTCACATGTGGCCTATGTGCTGGCACATCCTCCCTACTCTACAGATACAGATAGTATTATAGCTAATCAGATTGAATATCCTTTTGAGCGAATAATTTCCTCGTCCAGTCTGAAATTGTATTACCAAATACTGAGAGTTTGATACCACCAGCTGGCAAATATAAGTAAGCGCTCAATGTACAGTCTCAATTCACAATCAAAGTGAGTCGACATTTGCATATCAACGGGAAAGAGATTTGAGTATCTACATTTAGTTTTTGAACTCAAATCCAAAAACTTCTTCTAGATTCGGCTGATTGTTTTCATAGAAGTTTTCAGTGAAATGATATCTGTCTCCTCTCTGTTTCCAAAATCATACCGGTTTGCAGAAATTGAAGACAAGTGAGTGCAGATGCCATCTAGTTCTTGCCTCACTTCATCTACACAGGGTTCCACTGGTCAACTCATTTCACGGTTGTGAGGAGTCGTCATTGATTGTGTGAAAGCCCTAACCACTGGAACTGATCGTTAAACCCTTTTCAGGTAAGGAAAACGGGCATTTTGCGTTTATGTCGTCAGTACTGCACATATGGCATATAAACTCCCGTGGGTTGGACTATCTATCGGGCATGTCCTCAGGTGGTGGATAGGGGAACGGCTAGGGAACTGGGAGCTCTATCCGGGAAGCCAGTATGTGGCCTTAAGGATGGAATCGCCGGACTCCTGGTCAGCGGCAGAAATGAGTAGGGTGAGGAGAACTAAAACTTCCCAAAAGCCTTTGCAAAACAAGCCACCGTGGACCAGCCTACCCAAGCTAAGGTGTGAGGAATCGTGCCGCCAGCTGAATGGCCGCAGGGTGATATGAGGTCACGAGCAATACCCTTGGGGAACAGGGCAAAACCTCATTCTGATCAGCGTTTCTCTGGTAATGCGGGGCTCTGCCACAGGTGACTAACTCTTCCCTTGTTCTATGGCGGTGGCTGGAGATGAACAGAAATGTCCACCCCAATCTACCGCTCGGAATGAGGCTGGACATAGTTCACCTCGTGATCTATGGAAGGTTGAAGAAGCCGTGCAACGACAGTAATGTCGCTACTTCTTCCAAAACCTTCGCGGAAGCCGCCATGAGATACCTCAAGATTGCCATAGAGAGTGTGTGTTCGGCGACTCTTGGCCTACACCTGCCGATATAGAGGAGATATCTCCTAGCGTTTCTCTGGTAATGCAGGGCTCTGCCACAGGTGACCAACTCTTCCCTTGTTACTCGTGGGAACACACATAAATTTAAAAAACAAAATAGACACAACAAAAACCAATCCCGAGGCTGGACAGAAGTGCTCATCTCAATCTATGGCGGTGGCTGGAGATGAACAGAAATGTCCACCCCAATCTACCGCTCGGAATGAGGCTGGACATAGATCACCTCGTGATGGAGGAGGAAGAGAGTGAAAGAGGTAGGAGTGGCAGCAACTATGAGTGCACCCTCCTCCTTCCCCACTCCAACTTCAACAGCAAGGGCACTTCCTGCGGCGGGCGCCAAGAGCTTCGCTTTGAATAAGGGCAAGGAACCGGCTGTCCCTGCAGGAAAGCGCCCTCACTTGAACAACTAACTAGAGGAACTCCAGGAAGGTTGAAGAAGCTGTGCAACGACAGTAATTTCGCTACTTCTTCCAAAACCTTCGCGGAGGCCGCCGTGAGATACCTCAAGGTTGCCAAAGAGAGTGTGTGTTCGGCGTGTCTTGGCCTACCTACACCTGCCGATA
Source organism: Leptinotarsa decemlineata (assembly GCF_000500325.1). Lineage (NCBI taxonomy): Eukaryota > Metazoa > Arthropoda > Insecta > Coleoptera > Chrysomelidae > Leptinotarsa > Leptinotarsa decemlineata. The sequence continues at coordinate 98,602 of NW_019290745.1, forward strand.
TAAAGGAGATATCTCCTAGTGACCTGTCCTCTTTCCTGGACCTAGAAGGACAACTCTTCGGGAGAAATTGCAATGTGGCTTAAGTACAATGAGAATACACTCACTCTCTCTACTATATACATACATACATACATGACATATTAACTACAATGTGTTTTATGTATTCAGCATAGTTTGCAGCAATTTGATGCTACTAACCATAGATTTCTACTGCCTATTGAGAAGACTATAATGGATTCTTCCAGAATCCCTATCATTCTGCTTGATTCAAAGATGTTGGTACTGTTTGCCAAAAAGTTTAATTCAGTAACTCTGCCTGAAATTCATGGTCACTTCTATTGAACAGTTGAACCTTCAAGAATAATTTACCCATATCTATTTGAGGTCCTTCGTCTGTGTTTTCAATGAAGTCATATATTAACTAACTCATTACAGAACAATCGAAACATAGTTTTTCTTCACAAATATTGAACAGACCTAATAACTTCTGGTGTCCTCATTACTTTCAATTGGTCCATTCGATCCATTGTTACCAAGCTGGATATTGTTGCTGACCTAGCTATATGCGGAACCATCGCAAGTTACTCCACCCACAATGGTTCATTGAAAGTAAAAAAAGTCTCTGAAAATTATGAAATTAATGAGAAGAGTTTTTATAAATCGACCCACTTACCTACGTCCCGACGGATCTCGATTGTCTTTTTCGATTAACTAACGTGACTATGAGTTCGTGGGAGTGCAAATAACGTTTTTGAAAACGCCATCTCAATTAAAGTAATTGTTAGTCCGACCTCGCTTATGAAACGGCTCATTCCATGATTATATAATTCTGATAGGTTTATACGTATCGGGTAAGAGTAGTTACTATCGTTAACCACCCATACAGGCGAACCATGACTCTCCATAATATTTGCAGGTGGCGAAAAAGTCAGTTTAATTTTAGGAATATCAGCCAAACCCCCACATTCATAAATAACTACCAGATTGTCAAATACAATTCTGAATTTTCTTGGAATATTACTCTTAATATTTGGGAATACATTTTTGAAAACTGGTTCAGAAAATACCTCATTAGCTTGAGAGAATACTCAGTCTTAATTCACTTTAAAGAAAAACTAGCTATGAAGTCTAATATCGAAATACTACCTGTGTTTAAAATGGTCTGTCACCAAAATTTATTTTGCAAACCAAATTTTATTCGGGCGAAGCCGGGGCAACAACTAGTTTTGGCGGTATCAGGCGGCATCAGGTAGAAAACATTAATTTTCAGAACTTGGAACTTGCGAGTCACTCAAGATGTGCACTATTCAATTTAGTTAGTTCACAGTTGAGTTGAACTTACACAACGGCCCACATCACACAATTTTTACTTTTTCCTGTCAATTCCAACTCAAACTCCGCCCCTGTATGGTTCAGAAATCATTTCTTCTGAGAAAGAACACTAATAACCCATAAAACAGTTCTTCAACTGTTGCAACTTCCATCAGAGTCCACATAACATTATTGACAGTTTACGTAACGAGGCTTTTTAATTTCAGAACAAAGAACAGAGACTAGGTAATATATTATTAGGCAATAATTGTACAGTTACACCGAAGTGAACTGAATCGCATTCCTTTGTCTCAAGTCAACAGGTTCGAGGTTCGAACAACACGATTAAACATTCAGTTAGAGTAAATCACGTTGTTCATAGACGGCCAACGATAGACGGTCAGTTATGGTCATTGCAGTGTCGAACTTGATATCGGCCTATGCTCACGGGTTCTCTTCAGGATGTCCTGCCATTTCCAGCTTTTTTATTCAAGTATATCGAAGCTGTTTCACCATCATTATGGTTGTAAGTGACGTAAAGATCGAGTGGATCTGATCCATTCGAAGTGGTTTCACTTCCATAGCTGACAGGTGCTCTGTAACTACCTAGAAACAATGTTGAGTGAATAGATTCAATTTGGAAATTATTCCAAGAGCGGGCTTCTCTGTGCATCCTCATAATTGCTGATATATCTTTTGGCCACTACTGTTGATTTCCAGCCACCATGTTTCCCAAATATTTGCCACGTAGAGCACATTCTTAAATTTGTTCAACCTGAATGACTGTCTCTTAGATTTCCTCTGACCTTTATTGTTCTCTATTAGCGGCTTCATGTTGATCCCATGGAAGGCTTTTCTAGTCTGTTGACACATCTTCAACATATCTTCATTCAATCGCAGAGTACTGTACCTGTACCCCGGACACAAATATCACAAGAGCAATGAGGCGTCCGATGCTTTAGCCTGTGAAGGTGAATCCAAGGCCAAGATAAGTCCAGAATCCTTCTGTGGGCTGGCGAAGACTAGTATAGACATCTATTAATTTATGGATGTGAGCCAAATCGCTGAATTGGTATAACAAGCTTCCAGGAATGAGGCAGGCTAAAAAGTTAATGAAGAAACTCTCTACCAAATTTACGGAAGACCTGCTGAGCCACAACCACCAGACTATGAGGGAAGTGGTAGATCAAATGGTAGGGCATTGTTGGCTCATAAAACATTAGAACATAATGGGACTGGCGGAAGAAACTCTATGCAGGTTTTTGCCACGAGAAAGAAGAACATGCACTGGAGGTGTTATGTGAATGCAAAGCATTAGCAAGGCTGAGGCATGGGTGATGCGGAAATGATAAACCAGAGGCTATGAGCTATATGAGGAAGCCAATAGCAATGTTTGGAGTCCCCTGGGAAAGATCAAGCTGGATGGAGAACTCTGGTATCCAAGGGGCGTCACACTAGATCTGCAATGGTCGTAATCTAATCTAGTCTAACCCGTACCCTGTTCCCCAAATCATATTTCTCTGGGGTGATCAAATTATTTCAATAACATATTTTTTCATTTTCATTAGCTCTTTAGAAACCAAATATCTGCTTGTATTAGCCTAATTTTAGTTGAATACTTACGATACAGATTCAGTTCCGTTGACCTGGCCATCATTAAATACTTATGTACTTGTAGATGATAAGAAACATATAACTAGGCTGTGTTTGTTTGTTTCGAAATGAATAAATAAATAAATCAATAAATAAATATCCTTTCAGTCCGCACTGTATCATAGTGCCTTCAAGCGTGTTGAACATTTCCAAGTGTAATCAGGAAATTACTCAAAAACTCAGAAACTCATTGTTTTTTTTGAAATTTCTGATCAACTGTGAATTAAAAGTGGGGAATTCATTTCAGCCATATTCGTCAATCTGATTACATCGTAATATCATCGTATTACAAAACAACTAATATCAATGGTTTTATTTATAACACAGCATAACTCTCATGATAGCGGCAGAGAAAGTGGAAAGAAATCAAAGTGTTGCAGTGATCTCGTTCGATATTGTTTATGAATAGCAGATGATGAAAGTTGCAGGAATATCTACGCCAGTCTATAAATTATAACTGTTTCTAGTTCGGAATCTTCAAATTATATCAAAGTTGACTTTCGCCGAGGCCTACGAATTTCATAACAGCTCTAGGACGACCGTGAGAATGCTAGAAGTGAGGTTTCTTTATTGAAAATTCAATATAATCTGTAATTGTTCACGATTAAAAGTAATTTCAGTTACAAAAGATTACTCAATGTATTTCGTAATTCCAGTGTAGAAACACAGTAAGAGATCATTGCACCAATCAAACGAATTATTTGAATCCCGTAAATATCTAGAAACTGGTTAGTATACTAATGATCTGTGTATTTGGCTTGACTTTTATTCGACCATATGCGACTTTAGTGTCGCTGGTGAAATATTGACTACGTGATATCCACTGAGAGAAATATATCAACTTGGTAAAGGCATTTGAAATATTGATTGAATTAATTAGTCCAGGAGAAAGTAACGAAAACTTTTCCACCTCAATTTTTTTTAATGCGATCCTCTTGAAATGACCCTATCAATGAGATAATAATAATACTTTTATTACCCTTTAGACAAAAATTACATTGTATGGTAATCGTCAAGCTTATATAACTACATTTAGCACATGGTACTGTGTTACATGCCAACATTCAACTAAAATAAGATAAATAAAATGCAGAGAGGCAACGGAAATGCGTGCTGTCTTTCGAGGTAGTTCTATTATCGAAGTCAAACAACAACAAACAAGTAACAATAACAGAACATCAACACAATAAAAATATTAATAAAAATAGAAACCATGAAGAACATAGTACCAGTTAAAGCGAAGAAAACTATTCGAAAATTTCTGAAAGGCTGTAAAAGCAATTATTTATCAAAAAACGTTTCAAATTCGACTTGAATATTTCTATTNAAATTTAGTTTACAGAACAGATAATAATTTAAGTGAATTTATTAAAAACAATAAAGAAAAAACTTCGTTGTCGGATAGATCAGGACTATATAAGCTGACTTGTGGCTCTTGTCCAAAACTTTATATTGGTCAAACAGGAAGAATATTTTTCCAAAGAATTAAAGAGCATAGAAGTAGTTTTGTAAATGAAAAGACCAATTCCACATTTGCAAACCACCTTTTAGCAGAAGGACATGAGTTTAATCATGAATACGATGTGTTACATTTAGAAGAGGAGAGTTTGAAACTCAATCTTCTGAATATTTTTTCAAATGTGGTACTTGAAATTCAGTGTTTCTTGGCGAATTTTGCATCGCGATTTGGACCTGCACTCAGACAAAATTCAACTGACCCGGGAAAGGTAAAAGACCATAGAATGGGTGAACGAATGGGTACGTGAACAAACAAAATTGTAGAAGTTGGGACGAAATCCATCCACAAGAGATCCAAGAACGCCCAATGCATAACGAACTAGTCACTGTTTGGTGAAGATTTTGGGTTGGCAGCGTCAACGGTCCATATGTCTTTGGCCATGCCATCACAGTCAACGGCGTGCACTATAGGTTGATGATTAGCAAGTTTTTTGGCCTGAATTGGTTGCCATAAGTACCCGATAGAACGTTTGTTTGGAGGTGGTTGACAATGTTTTGTTGCGTATTTCATCAGTTATCACCCGAAGACGATTGTGAATACTAACAATCGAAACGTCGTGACATAACTTGATTTGACATCTTTCAATTTTTGAATTTTCATTTTTTTGTTAATAATATTTTTTAATTTTCATTTTTCAGCTTTTATTAATATTTCAATTTTTATCCAAGAATATATAAATAATATTAATCACAATGATGTGTCAAATTTTCCTTTATTAATTTTTTTCACGTAACCCAACCTGGTCTTACATTTTTTAGTTGACGATGTTTCGTCGTCAGAAAATTGAAAACTGAACGATTAAACAAAACAAGGAAATAAAAAAGTTACTTCGTGACGTTTTGTTTGTTAGTATCCACAATCGTCTTCGAGTGATGACTAGACTATCTCTCCGTGAGATGACTATTTATAGGTTATACGAGTTCTTTCACCTATCCCCTCTTTCATCTCTCCTCTTTACCGGTTTCGCGCTTGATTATGGGTTTCCATGTGTTGCGTATCTCTACGTCATTGATCATCATATATGTGGCTTCTTTGAATTTCCTCCTAGACCAGTGTTACTCCCTGTGGATGATATCGCTTGGGACCACTTTATGTTATGTTGATGAGTTGAAACATGGTCTTCTATTTGGATTACCGATGGAGGATTTGCCGCACTCACAGGGTATCTGGTAATTGCAATTCATGGAATCGCAGTTCGTGTTTGGTGGCCTAGTTTTCAAGAGGCTGCTACGGATCTGGGGCAGGTTCTGATATTGTACCTGGAGCTTATACCTCCTATCATTTCCGACAATCCTAAGATGTAGGAAAGTGTCCTGGTTGTGGCGGCTTCTCTTCCTTGCGATGCTGTTGCTGTTTTCTAGCCAAAGTCTATTTTTGATGATGTCTAGTTCCTACAGAGCTCGGAAGCGCGGTCTACTATGCCTCTTTGAGTCGATTGATGGTGGTTGGATTCGTGGTTCAGATACTCTCCCGTGTTCTCGGTATGAAGATGTTTAGCACTTAGTGTCGGTCCTCTTCACCAATACGTCTAAGAATAGCAATTCGTTGTGGACTTCCTTCTCCATTATGAAATCCAGGAAGCTGTATTCCCGTGGTTCCATATAATGAAGGTGTCGTCAACGTATCTCAACCAGACTCGAGGCTTATTGTGGGCTTCTTCAATGGCCAGAGTTTCAAGTCACTCTCCATATATATGTTGGCTATAACTGGTGAAAGTGGCGATCCCATTGACAGTCTCTCATTTTGCGTTGGAAATAGCAGTTTTGTACACAACATCCTAGTAATTCCATGATACTTGTACTTCGAAACATCTATTGCTATTGTGTTTCGCTTTACAATATCTTCATGTATAGCGAAACACGGGTTGTTATTGTGTTTCGCGTGTCTATACAGGATAGACTGACTATAATGCATAAACACGCCTGAAGAAATTGTGGTTCGCTCTATAATAGCTCCTTCATGCGTGTTGATACAATATAGAGTATCTATACTGTATAGACACGCCTGAAGAAGCTATTGTATGGCAAAACACTTGTTGTTGTGTTTCGCTATACAATAGCTTCATGTATCGCAAAACACTTGTTGCTATTGTGTTTCGCTATACAATAGCTTTTTCGGGCATGTCTATACAGTTTAAACAGTCAATACTGTATAGATACGCCTGAAGAAGCTATTGAATAGCTGAACACTCGTTGTTGTTGTGTTTCGGTACACAGAAGCTTCTTGTATCGCGAAACCTTTGTTGATATTGTGTTTCGCTATACAAAAGCTTCTTGTATTGCAAAACACGTATCGCTATTGTGTATCGTTCAACAATAGCTCTTTCAGGCATATCTATATAGTATAGACAGTCTATTCTGTATAGACACGCGTGAAGAAGTTATTGTATAGCGAAACACTCGTTGTTGTTGTGTTCTGCTACACAGAAGCTTCTCGTATCGCGAAACCTTTGTTGATATTATGTTTCGCTATACAATAGATTTTTCTGGTATATCTTTACAGTATAGACAGTCTATACAGTATAGACAGTCTATTGTGTATAGACACTGAAGAAGCTATTGTATAGCGAAATATTCATAGATTTTGCATTTCGCTATACAATAGCTTCCTGTATAGCAAAATAGGTGTTGATATTGTATTCTATTGTATAGCGAAACACTGGTTGTTGCTGTGTTTCGCTATCCAAAAGCTTCTTGTATCACGAAACACTTATTGCTATGGTGTTTCGATATACAATAGCTTCTTGTATGGTGAAACACTTGTTGCTATTTTGTTTAACTAAACAATAGCTTCTTTAGGCGTGTCTATACAGTATAGACTGTCTATAGTGTATATGTGCGGAGAAGCTTCTGTTTAGTGAAAAGCTCACAATAAAGTGTTTCTTGAATACGTTACGGATTTCCAAGTATCAGTTGATCACATCATTAATTTGACTATATTAAGGGTTAGTACAATTTCCTCATTTCCCAAGAATATTTATTTTGCAATAAATATATTTGATTACAGATATGTTTGAAGGTGGGACTCGAATATTTGCTCTCATTCAGTTTAATGTATACAAGTGTGAAAGGTTGAATCAATTCCTCCTTCGGACAATTTCCGAAACCCCCGGTATCACTAACAATTCGCTCAGTTCAGGATTTCAATGAGTATTATGGAAGAATTAATATACATTTCGGTTCTACGACTCATGATAAATGCCCTTTTACCCGATTAGCTGCGATTTTAGACCTCACACAATGATTCCACGATCGCGTCACGATCTTATTGCATCTTCCTCATATCGCACGCTTCTTGGAAAATTTTATGAAACTATCTCAATTGCTATCCATATTACGAAATGAGAAATGACTGAGAGATATATCTTCATAGCTAGGTCTGACTAAGTGAATGTAAAGCTTTAATTTCCTGTTGCACTGTTAATATTTCATCGAGCACTAGTGTAGTTATGAAGTTTTCGACTACGTGGTAATGGTTCAAGATGTCTCTAAAAGTTCATTGAATTTTCGAATTTCTGTTTCGCTGGTTGTCCAATAATTCAAGGTGAAATGAAGCGATGATTCTGTATACTTTTCACAGACAACACCAATTTGCATGAAAATTTGAATATGAGATATACTTACACTTTATTTCAAAGCTGCGCCTGGTGTTGCTATCACACTAAAGTTCTCGTGAGGAAACTTCATCGAAAATGAGTCTGGCAATGGATATATTGAATAATTCTAAATATTGTCAACAATGCGTCATAGTTTTCACGCATGAAGAAGCCCGAAGAAGCTATTGTATAGCAAAACATTTATTTCTATTGTGTTTCGATATACAATAGCTTCATGTATAGCGGAACACGTGTTGATACAGTGTCTATATAGTATAAACTGTATATACTGAATAGACTATATAGACTGTCTATACTGTATAGACACGCCTTAAGAAGCCATTGTTTTTCGCTCTACAAAAGCTTCGTGTTTACACAAAATAGAGTGTCTATTCTGTATAGGCACGCCTGAAGGAGCTATCGTATAGAAAAACACTCTTTGTTGTTGTGTTTCGCTATACAAAAGCTTCTTGTATTGCGGAACACTTGTTGCTATCGTGTATCGATATAAAATAGTTTCCTGCATAGCGAAACACCAGTTGATATTGTGTTCCGCGTGTCTATACAGTATCTACTGTATAGACTGTCTATTTTGTATAGACACGCCTCAAGAAGTCATTGTTTTTTGCTTTGCAATAGCTTCTTCATACGTGTTTATACAAAATTCAGTGTAAGTATATACTGCATAGACACGCCCGAAGAAGCTATCGTATAGCAAAACATTTTTTGTTATTGTGTTTCGATATATAGTAGTCTCAAGAAGTCATTGTTTTTTGCTTTGCAATAGCTTCTTCATGCGTGTTTATACAAAATTCAGTGTAAGTATATACTGCATAGACACGCCCGAAGAAGCTATCGTATAGCAAAACAATTTTTTTCGTTGTGTTTCGATATATAGTAGCCTCAAGAAGTCATTGTTTTTTGCTTTGCAATGGCTTCTTCATGCGTGTTTATACAAAATTCAGTGTAAGTATATACTGCATAGACACGCCCGAAGAAGCTATCGTATAGCAAAACACTTTTTGTTGTTGTGTTTCGATATATAGTAGCTTCTTGTATTGCGGAACACTTGTTGCTATCGTGTTACGATATACCATAGTTTTCTGTACAGAGAAACACCAGTGGATATTGTGTTCCGCGTATTTATACAGTATAGACTGTCTATACTGCATAGACACGCTCTACAATAGCTTTTTCATACGTGCTACTTGTTGCTATCGTGTTTCGATATACAATAGTTTCCTGTATAGAGAAACACCAGTGGATATTGTGTTCCGCGTGTTTATACAGTATAAACTGTCTATACTACATAGACACGCTCTACAATAGCTTCTTCATGCATGTTTATACAAATAGAGTGTCTATTCTGTATAGACACGCCTGAAGAAGCTATCGTATAGCAAAACACTCTTTGTTGTTGTGTTTCACTATACAATAGCATTTTTTATTGCGGAACACTTCTTGCTATCGTGTTTTGATATACAATAGTTTCCTGTATAGCGAAATACCAGTTGATATTGTGTTCCGCGTGTCTATACAATATACACTGTCTATACTGTGTAGACACCCCTGAAGTCTCCATTGTGTTTCGTTCTAAAATAGCTTCTCCATGTGTGTTTATACAATATAGAGTGTCTATACTGTCTAGACACGCCTGAAGAAGATATTGTATAGAAAAACACTCTTTGTTGTTGTCTTTCGCTATACAATAGCTTCTTGTATTGCGTAAAACTTGTTGCTTTTGTGTTTCGATATTTAATAGCTTCCGAACACGTGTTGATATAGTGTTTCTCGTGTCTATACAGTCTAGACTGTCTATACCATATAGACTGTATAGGTTGTCTATACAGTATAGACATGCCTGAAGAAGCCATTGTGTTCCGCTCTACAATAGCTTCTTCATGCTTATTTATACAATATACAGTATCTTTGCTGTATATACGCGCCTGAAGAAGCTATTGTTGTATTTTGCTATACAATAGCTTCTTGTATTGCGAAATACTTGTTGCTATTATGTTTCCCTATACAATAGCTTTTTGTTTATTGATATACGTGTTGTTATTGTGTTTCACTATACAATATATTTTTCAGTCAAGTTGGCGTCAAGACTATGACGCATTGTTGGAATGTAAGTAATTGAGGCTCACTTAGTCAGCTGTGAATATCATGGTTCTTCAAATGTAGGTTGATGATTTTGAAAATCATCCCAATTTTCCTATCAATAATGACTTTCCGAACATACAGAAAATTCAAACGGCAATTGTAGTAACTCAAAAAATCTGTATGCATAATTTTTTTGGTATCTGTTTCCATTTAATTCCATATCCAGGTTCAGAAAGAGTTGTGTAGAATATTTAAACAATGTTAACTAGAGAAGAATATTTCCAAACTGAAAAAGTTTTCAGAAATATGATTCAACCAACTTGAATTCCTTTACAGAAGAATCCTTAACAGAATTCGTGATGATTAACAGTTACAGTATCTCAGGGAGGTCAACAATAATTAATTAATGAAAGACTTGCGGACCAAATTATGATTTATAAATATCAACAGTTATTTCGTTATATTATCGATTTATTCAGAGCGATTCGGAGTAACTTGTTTGAAGTAACAAATACATGAGATGCATCATCGTTCCGTTAATTTTGCTTTCAAGCCTTTGGACACTTTGATGTTGAAAATAGTGTGGCTATTTTCACAAAATTATCGCAACTAGGTAATTCTATGTTTACGAGTAATGAATTTAAACAAAACACATCTACGTATGGATCATTATATTTGGGTTCTGAGAGAAAAAAAATAGGAAATCTCACTCAGTGATAGTCGTATGAAAAACTTGAATTCCTGGAAAAAATCAACAATGAAACATTACCAATAATGTTCATAAATTCAATATGCATTCAATGCATTTTATACTCTAACATATTACCTACTCGTCTGCCGAATGAATCAATCTACCTGAAAAGGTCAGGTTTGAATTCATTAAATTTCTCGGAAGTATTTTTACCTGGAAATAAACGGATTGAATAATGTCGAATTATTCAATTCAGTTTGATCGTTAATCAGATATTGAAAGTTTTTCAATTTGTTTATTTCCATACACTCCAACAGGTTGAGTTTCAAACCTTTCTTCTGGAAATGGAGGGGCTTGTATTCATGGTTGACCTCATGTCCCTCTGTGATTAAATGAGTGGCATAAGTGGAATTTATTTTTCCATTCTGGAAACTATATTTGTGTTCCTTCATGCTTACTTTGAACGCTCTTCCAATTTGACCTATATAAAACATCGATCATAACCCACACGATAATTTACACACTCCTGATTTTTCTGAAACTGAATTTCATCTTTGTTATTCTTAATGTCCATGCCGAAGTTGTTGTTGGTTTTGAAAGCAATATTTACACCTTTGCTGTGCAGAAAATCTGAAATATTTGTGGTGGGTTGGCCTAATTAGGTTAAGGTTCTATAACTTTTATCCTCTTCCCTTCGAATTGGGAAAACTCTTTCAAAGCTTGACTGTATAACTTTTTTGATAATAAAGAATGTATATAGAGTGTCTATTCTNCCGCTATCGTAATCATTGTTGACGGCTATTTGCTTTATTATATTCAGTTCTTTATTGAAATTCACCTCTGACAAGGGCACATTTATCAATCTGTGGATCATACTGTTGAAAGCTGCTACCTTATGCTGATATTGGTGAGTGGACGAATTATGAATGATAATATCTGTATGTGCCGGTTTACGATGAATTGAAAAATCATATTTGTTGTTAACTTTTGTCATTGTCAAGTCCAACAAATTTTAATTTTTCTCAATGAATATTCATTTTTTCAATAATTTCTCTTTGTCCTCTCCAAAGTAGTTTCCCTCAGATATAATCAACTTGTGGCAGCGTTCTTTCCAATCCTCTAAGTAGTTCTGATATGCACTTTTGATATGTTTTTCAGCTCACTCAGCAATTGTCGCGAACCGCCGTCCTTTCATAGGTGTCCCTCAAATTTTGCAAGAAGAAAAAATTACAGGAGGACAAATCTGGTGAATACGGTGGCTAAAACAAACCGATTCAATACTGTCTTGCTTGCATTCACAATAATTTCGTTGGAAGCACACATTGGTTTATGTCAGATTATAACAAATATGAAACAGTTTTTAGAGGTCATCCTCCTCTTTTATATCATTCTAAATGGAGGCGGTAGAGCAAAAAAAACGAAATTCGACAATTCTAGTTCTTAAATATAACTCGAGTTTCATCCCAACGCCAACCCGTTATTTTAACACCTCGACACGTGTTTCGATCACTAAGTGACCATCTTCAAGAGGAAGATTAAACACGTGTCGAAGTGTTAAAATAACCGTTTGCTGTTGGGATAAAACTTCATCAATATTAATTACTACACTGAAGGTTCCAAAGAGTGCATCACAAATTCTAGTTCTTGATGTTAGTAAATGTATCCATTCTTGGAGATTTTTCACCCTCGAGAAGGAAGGCATGCACGCGCAAGTTGAAAACAACCCCCGATACAGGGTGAGTAGAAAATAAATCCATGAATAAATTCATGACCGGCGGTGTTATTTGGCAAAGTTATACGGGAAAAAAGTCATCTACTCACGATTTTTTGCAGCCACGTCGACCTTTTCATTACCAGGAATGCCTATATGGGATGGGATCCACACCAGTTCGATATTTTTTCCTTGGAGTCTCATCTCATGTAACTGTGTCTTGATGTTCTTTAGTGTGGGATGTTTTGGGTAGGGCTGTTTAATGCTCTGTAAGGAGCTCAGGGAGTCAGTGAATATTACCGTATCTTTAGCGTTGAGGTTTGTAGAGAGTTTAATCGCTTCCACTATGGCATGCCGTTCTCCCGTATAAACTGAGCATTTGGAGGCATACTGAACTTATAGGTTATTGTACGTCTTTCTTTTGTGAACCTATCATGTGTTAGAGGAAAAGTCCAAAGACGATGCACTAAAACATTCAACCCAGCACGTTTGTGCTGTCCACAGTGATGTGAACTGTCAGGAATATACCTGTACGTGCTTGTTCATATCTTCATTCAATCGCAGAGTACTGTACCTGTACCCCGGACACAAATATCACAAGAGCAATGAGGCGTCCGATGCTTTAGCCTGTGAAGGTGCATCCAAGGCCAAGATAAGCCCAGAATCCTTCTGTGGGCTGGCGAAGATTAGTATAGACATCTATCAATTCATGGATGTGAGCCAAATTGCTGAATTGGTATAACAAGCTTCCAGGAATGAGGCAGGCTAAAAAGTTAATGAAGGAACTCTCTACCAAATTTACAGAAGACCTGCTGAGCCACAACCACCAGATTGTGAGGAAAGTGGTAGATCAAATGGTAGGGCATTGTCGGCTCATAAAACATTAGAACATTATGGAACTGGCGGAACAAACTCCATGCAGGTTTTTGCCAGGAGAAAGAAGAACATGCACTACACGTGTTATGTGAATGCGAAGCTTTAGCAAGGCTGAGGCATGGGCGAAGCGGAAATGATAAACCAGAGGCTATGAGCTATATGAGGAAGCCAATAGCAAGGTTCGAAGTCCCCTTGGAAAGATCAAGCTGGATGGAGAACTCTGGTATCCAAGGGGCATCACACTAGATCTGCAATGGTCGTAATCTAATCTAGTCTAACTTGTACCCTGTGATCAATTATTTCAATAACATATTTGTTCATTTTCATTGTACTTTTGTTGATTTGAAAAATTAGTCTGCTGTATCTGGTGTAGTTAAACTTATTGCTTTTCTTAATTATATTGCCTCCTGCACCCTCCTAACCAAGTTCAAACAAATGCCAAAAACCCAGGCATCGGTTTTCTTCAAAAAGATAAATGTCTCCGAACCGAATATAATAATGTCAAGACAGACATTTTCGTTCCACAAACTTAATTTGTGGAAATCAAATTATCCTACAGTGTCGTGATATATACTGATCGATAGAGATTTTTATACTCTATTTTCAGATTTCAGATTTTTTTAAACAGGTTTTCAGCTTATTACTGTATGATGTCGTTGAGCAATTTTCATTGTTGATCGCAAGTATGACATTGTTATACATGTCATACTTGCGATCGCTCAATAAATACACACCCTTGCAAGTCCAAATTCCCATCGGCCATATGACAAATTCCTGATAACTCAGCACGAGTGAAACCAGGGTCACTTGTGTCCATTATCCCACTCTGTTTGAGTTGTGATCTATACGTACATTCCAGCCAGTCTCCTAATGAAATGATATAAACGTGCCTTCAATAAGTTGACCGCAGCATCCCGCCTACGCACTTTCATGACCTTCCCGGATTGACGTTTATAACCCTGGAGAATTGGTACAAAATTTCGACAAAAATCTGTAATGACTGCGGTCCAACTTTGGATGAGTTGAAATGGTGTTGCAGATTCAGTTTATGATTTTGCAGGTGCAGATACGGTCTCTATGTGGATTATGTTCGGTTTTCTCCAAAAATATGAATATCTCTGAACCAGATATATCAATGTCAGCTTAGCTTCAATAAGTTTGTTGGGGGTTGAAAAAAAAATAAATAGATAAGTACTTTTTGATCATTCTCATATTGATTTAAATTTAAGAGCCACCGGTAGACAGCTGTTTCAGCCTATTGGGCATCGTCAGTACCGGGCAAGCGGTCCTTGATTGAAGACAAAATGAGAAAAACCAAGAAAGTACTTGGAAAGTTGACTTGAGTGTCTACTGAACTTGTCATCCTGTTGTCTGCCTCTTTATACGGTCAGAGCGTCTCAACTCAGGTATTTCTGGTACTTTAGGTGAATTTGTCTGTATTTGTACTGCATCAGGTACTCTTCTTTGTGTTAGTGTCATGAAAATCAAAAAATAAGTAGATAAGCACTTTTTTTATCATTCCCATATTGATTTCAATTTAAGAGCCACCGGTAGACAGCTGTTTCGGCATATTGGGCATCGTCAGTACCGGGCAGGCGGTCCTCGATTGAAGAAAAAATGAGAAAAACCAAGAAAGTACTTGATAGAAATATCTGCGTAAACGCAAGCGAAACATAATGTGAGGTCTTGTTGTGTTTTGATTTGTACTTGACCTCACATTCAATATATTAAACAAAACCATACGCATTCCTAGAGAAGATCTAACACAACGAAGAGTACCTGATGCAGTACAAAGACAGACAAATTCACCTAAAGTACCTGAAATACCTGAGTTGAGACGCTCTGACCGTATAAAGAGGCAGACGACAGGATGACAAGTTCAGTTTGAGGAGTGCCTAGGAGATGACAGTACTACCAACTGTCGAAAGNGATTAAATTTATTTAGTGGTATTTTGTTGTCGATGCCTTGTTCAGGGTAAACTCCTTTTAGCTTTTAAGTAATATATTTTATGAAGCCTCTTTGTATAGACTCGATTTTGTTTATGTGGACATTGTATATGGGTGACCATATAAAGGAGGCATATTCCTGCCGAGATTTGACGTGTGCATTGAAAAGCGTTAAAAAATTGTCTCTGCTACGAAAGTTCTTACAGTTACGATGAATGAGCCCTAGCATCCGTTTGGCTGAGCATATTATTGTGTCACAGTGGAATATTACTATTATTTTTGAATAAAAAATGGTAATTTTTTCAAAGACTTTTAGAAGTCTTAGAAAATCACACTTTTTTGCTTAATATGTATGAAGATCGTCTCTCTATCTGAATTTTCCTTGAACTGAACTTTTTCACCGAATTTGACTGAACATTTCCTCTCATGAGCCCTATCGACGTCAGTCAGGCGGAGCTGCCTATTACCTAATTTCGTGATTTACAGCTCAGTCAGGAACAAAACCCATGTTACGTAATGAGAAATTCTTCCGCTTTCTTTTTCATACCAGTATTTCGGTATTCGTCTCTTTTAATTCGAACGCAACTAGTGTAAGAGAGAGGGGAGATGTTGCGTGGACCGATCGAGTTAAGTGAAATGTTTTCGAGAGATTGACAGTGAGAAAGCATTGTATTGTAGAATTTCCTGGTTGGATTTCTAATGCATTGTTTCAGGAACGTTCTCCTGATCATTTGAGTGAATTGCCGTTTACTTTTAGCCAAATAGTGGTTCGATGGACGAAGAAATTGTATGAAACTTCATCGTTATTCAAATCGGGGTCAGTGGAGCATTAGACCGTGACATTTCAAAGGAGTAATGAATTTGCAATACAGAAAGGGTTAACGATTCGAATGATGTGTGGGTAATGAAGATATTAGCTTGTTCAAACAGATTTGTCTGTTTTAATGGCATGTGTTTCTGTAGCTCAATATTTCAAAAAGTATTTATTCTACTCTGTAGTGATACTACATGGGCTGAAAATCTCGGGCTTAACATATAGATAGCGCTGGTCTTACAAAAAAAAACTGTTGAAATTTCATGGTATGGTATTCATAAGTCTGTGAGTAATCGTGCTCAGAGTGACACTACTTGTGTTATTTTCAATACAATGGGTCAAAAATAATTTCAAGTTTTAGTTTTACACTGCTTCTCGATTGGTACAAATACCGTCCAAGCGAAGCAATGGCTTTTGAAAAGCGTTATAAGGACTCCGCTCTATCAGAAAAAACAATCAAACGTTGGTTTGCTAACTTCATCTATGGTCCAAATGAGGCAGTAACACCAAAAAACAAAATCACAAAATTGTTTCGAATTATGGAAAAGTGAAGTTCCGTAAGTTAGTTGAATCAAAACGGTCGTCATCTGAGTGGAGAGCAACTGTTGAACCTCGTCCAAAGCGCCTGCAAGCACAACAACTTGTTCTTTTTCATTTGTCACATTCAAAATTCAAAAAATGGCAGTTAGTCTAATCAACAAGTTCAAAAACAAGAAAAATAGTGATGAAGGTCCTAAAATATGAGCGATAGCTTATTCGATTCGGAATCACCTCTAGAAAAATATATTTGAAGGATTTTAGTGCAGGAACAAAATTGCAATTGTTATTAACAAAATAAGATTAAAAAAATGGTATTTATTTTTTCGTTGATAACTCAAAAAATATTAATATTTAAGCAATTTTGAAAAAAGCTCGTTGAA
>NW_019290746.1:0-38283 GCF_000500325.1 Leptinotarsa decemlineata
CCTAAATCTGTACCCCAACAGTTCTTATAGTAAGTACGTAATAAAAATATATTTCTTTTTTAAGTTGAATTTACATTGTATGTATTGTTAATAATAGGAATCCATGTAATAAAACTTAACAAGTTTGTATGGATCAAATAAATAAATAAATAAATAAATCAGTTCTATGATTCCTTCTTCCAGCTGGGGTGATCGTGCTGTGTTGACATTCCGGTATTTCCAATTTTAAAATACCCTGGAATCGTTCTGCGAAATCACTATGGAGGTTCTCCAAATGTTGGCAGTAAACAAGCAAGTCGTTGATGTTGAAGCTTACTTCTGACAAATTAGGGAAATTGCGAAACTCACGTCTGCCAATATTATTCTTGTATAAAAGCAATTTGGCTACAAAAACAGCAATGACATTTTTTGTTTTAATCAAATTCAAGTCACCACCTCGAAGTTGGAGATTGACATCATTGAATAATTTATACAGGTCTGGCAAGTAAGCAATATCATTCTTTGAAGTGATGAGGTTGTCATGCAATTCTTTGTCTTTGTTTTCCAAGAACTTTATCACAGAGTCAAATAGATTGTAAAAACGAGTCAGACAAGTTACCTTTTGATAATCAACGCACTTCTCTGTGAAAGAGCAATCGGTTGAAATCTTCATTATTAGCAACACAAAGCTGATTGAATAATCTGTCATTCAAAGAGCTGTTTCGGATTTTATTGACTGCTTTGATGATATATTGCAGTGATTGAGAGAGGCGCTCACTCAAATTTTTCGCAACCAAATATTGCTATGTATGCTATGAAGCCTTTGAGACGTCCTGTAATAGCCGGAGCGCCATCCTTAGTAGCTGATATAATATTCTTCAGTAGAATTTCTTTCTCATCAAATTTTTTTTCCAGTGTATCATATTTGGTTTCTCCTTTTGTATCCGTCTCTAAATTTCTGGCAAATAGTAGTTCTTGATATATTTTCTCATTTTTAATAACCCTCACGTATGACAACAACAATGCTTCGTTGGTTGGTAAAGTGGACTCATCAAACTAAATTGAGAATTTAGAAGTCTTCAGATGATTGCACAATGACTCTTCAATGTTTTCAGCCATCTCATCAATTCGTCTTTGCACGGAACTATTGCTCAATGGAATATTTCGGATAATATCTGCCGTTGGTTTATGGAGCACAGTAGTTATTACTTCTTTTATTGCCGGTAAAATTAAATCCTCTCCAATAGTGTGAGGTTCACCTGTTTGAGCAATTAGCATGGAGATATTGTAGGAAGCTCGGAGTCCGTCGTCGTCTTGCTTAGAAGTCGTTGAAAAAATTTTTGACACAGTTGGCTAAGCTGAGTGTTTCTTTTCCAGTTCTTGAAAATAAGTCATACTTTTGTCTTTTTTATTCAAATGATCTTGTAGCCTTGAGGGTTTCATCGCTTCATTCGAAAACGTTTTTTGACAAAGAAGGCACACAGGCGAAGATGGATTTATGGGATTTTCAATGAATCCATATTTTATTACGCGCGTTAAGCGTAAAGGAGCGGTAAAGTTTGTTTTAAAACAGAAAAACATTTTTAGATTAGCCATCGCCCCCCTAAACAGCTTCAACGCCCCTCAATCTTCTCTGTGCCCTTTACTACCCCCCTATTGCCCACTTCGAGCAAGACTGACTTAGTTAGACCAATCTTAGAACTTCCATGTATAATTTGAAGCGGAGAATATTAATCTACACTAAGAGAAGACGAAAAACTACAAAGACGTTGTGCGTGATTGCACACCATACTGGTGTGGATTTTCGAATAGAAATATTTTGTGGAGAGATTCTGCGAAATGAATAATTTACACCACATGGCAACATGAAATCGGAAGCAACCATTTTCAGTACTCTTTTGCCATTTATTTATGATGCGCATAACGCATGCGCCGTTTATTAGTTTCTAGATAATATACAGTTCGAACAATGAGGAAGTACTAGTCAGTACCTTACACGTTCACCAGACCTCAATCTTACATATTTTTTTCAGGAAGATACCAGTGGTCGTAAGATCAATTTTCACACTAAAATATTTTTCTTGAGCCAACATGGTATGAATAATCAAAGCCAATAGAGTAGCAGAAATATTTTTTGTTGTGAAAAAACTGCTGTTACGTGTATTTGAGAAATTCCATAAAAAATAGTCATTAAAATTTCATGGCCCACACGTCTTTTCCTAAATTTCAACATCGCTTATACATTTGAGACTGTCCACTACTGCTTATATATTTGAACATACTCCAAAACCATACGATAAGGATTATTGAAATATTATTTCTAACTGTAAAATAACTTTCTCATCACCCCTTTTTTCTCATCCACGACTCTTGGATTTTTGACATCCATAACAATAGAAATTTAAAGCCACTGTCAAACATGTGCACTACAGATATAATTCTGAAACTGAACAGACAACTGCTACGCAATTTTCAATACAAATTCAATTTTGTAATTGCCGCGCACAATACATGCAGACCCGTAAATCCAGCCCTCGAACACAGCTGTGGCATTGGTAGTGATTGATGGCGAAGGCGATCATGTTGAATAACAGCTGTTTGGCGAACACGAATAAACATATTAATGATACCCGTTAGTACTAATTTTCGTAGAGCAGCCAGAGGTCTCGTTCATCAGAATCATTGCCGACATTTTTCAATCGTTCTTTACCAAATCAAAATGGTTTATCCCTAAGTGAATAATGGAATGAACAGCCGGTTACTTCAATGTAGATCCATGACGCTGAGGGTTTTTTTGAAAGTTTTTCGTAGTATTACGGGCAGAGGATATAATCCAAATTCATTACGCATGAATGGCGGTAATTTATTTTCGGCTGAAATTTGAAGGGTCCAAAAGTCTTTAATTGTTGATGTACTGTATTGACATTATTACAAATAGAAACTGAACATCGAGATGAAAGTTTATCTATTTTGAAAATTAAATTCGAATAATTCCACTGAAATGTATATTACTGTGAAATCAATATGATATTCACATTTTGAAGGAATAGTTACCGTCAGTAAAAAAATCGAAGTTCAAATGAAGAGGTGATAGATAATAAAGCAATAAAGAAGAACGAATAAGGAACAAAAGTAATAGGAAAAGAAGAATAGAAGACCTGAGAAAATGAGAATGAAGAAGAAAAAGAAACAGTGGAAGATACTACAACTAATATGATAAGAAATGTTTGAGCGCAGTCCTCCGGAAAAATTTGTTTCTATGTTACCAACTATCGTACGTATACGAACAAAGTCTAAAACCTGGGCTAAGGGTTAACGATGCCTTACTTTTTGAGAAAGAAAAAAAAGAGAAGTGAAAAAAGTGCGAAACTTAATAACATAATAGAAAGAAGGGAGGTCGAGATTGAACTAGACAAGTTTACTGAAGAAATAAATGAGGAATTGAACCAACTCTAGTGGAAAACCAGCAAGCCTCTGAGCTTCATGACCCGTATTCAACAACTATCGTAACCATGTATGGTGGAAACTATGTAGGTACTGTTGGTAATCGTGAAAATTGGCAGCAGCCAGTAACTCTAGATAGTCGCAAGAAGATACGGTAAATTCACCAGTCATCATTGAGAGTTTCATTTCGAAAACGTATAGCATAGAATGGTATGAGCTTCGAGCGTTATTATCAGCTTCAGCGTTATTAGAACTGTAGAAGTTTAGATCATCTAACTAAAGAACCATAGAAATTGATTTATTCAATTTGTAGGCAAAATTTATGAATACGACAATTAACTGACTAATTAGAATCTTCAGGTTTATATTACGCAGTAACTTTTTGGCGTGAACTTTTCAGTTGGCCCTTTATTACAATTCAGAAGTTTCTATACCGATTTAGCTCAGTTCATTTTTCAGATTGTGGAAGGATATATAGTCAAAAAACAATAAAAATTACTTGGTCTATCTTCCTTGAACTGACTTTCGCTTCTTTTCAAGTTATGATTCAAGAAGGTGTCCAGTTTTTCATAAATGTGTACTTGAATTTTGAGAAAAGGGAAAATATAAACCAGAAAACATAATATACCGGATTAAATACTTAATACTTATATACCAAACACCATGTGAATATCAATTGTTTTTCGAAGTAACAATGTAATAAAAATTGTCCAACAGTGATTGATCTATTGTGAAAGTAATTAAAGTGGCAACAAAAATAACAACTATACTTTTATGTATCCACCAAGGTTGGTTTTCGTGGTTTATACATGAAGCTACATTATTTCAGTTTAGTTTATTATAGATATAGATAGATAATTTTGAGTCAGTGAGGTCAGATTTTGATCTGAGAGAAGAGGAGATGAATGTAATATCAAAAATACTATGTCAGAGTATTCCAATGTGTCAGTTGAAAAAGAAAATACTATAGAAGATTGTTAATTTTGTAAAGAAAATGATTTATTGCGTACTCAAATGGGAATGAATTGATAAATGAGTAAACAATAAGTGAAATGCCGGAAATTGAAAAAAAAAAGTATAAATTATATAAAAGTGAAGAAAAATGTTTATTTTGAATCAAGTTACATCAAAAAGTTTCGATTTAGATCAAATTCTTTTTAATCTTCTCCGAAGGTTCTCTCAATGAAATTTCGAGTTCAATCTCAGAATTCAATAAATAATTTCGAGATTGACGTCAAAATTTAATGAAATTGTTATCAGAAAATTTACACAATTTCGGAATATTGTTAAATCTTTCACGTATAGTAACGTGAAAGATTTCTTTCCTTATACGAGGAATTGGGCAAATTTCGGATATGCAGTTGGTTACCTCGTTCACAGGAAGATGGGGCGACGACAAACCTGTTGTTTGTTGTAGTCTTCAGCTTAGTTCGAGGAATGATACTCTGACGGAATTCGATTTTCAATTATCGGAAATCATCGACTTTATGTTGATGATATACACTACCTTGCACTGACGAGTGGCCAAACAGCCCGAAACCGGTCTGCAATTGTGTTCCAATAATTGAAAATCTATCGCGGCAGTTGTATCGCCAACAGCATATGCAGGAATAACTTCTGTGAAGAATCATGCACTGACACCTGTCGGATATAATCCAACGACCTTTGTGGTATTAGCCAGGGGAGTAGTTGTTTTCTGATAGGTGTCAGTCCAATAACCTACACTGTAGGGAGTTGAGACTGGCCTTAACGAATTGTTCTCTTAGATGATTTGATATTGGTAAATTTTGACTTGGATATTCTGGAGTCGGAATTTTCTCTAATACCGAATTTTAACTTGAGATTTTATTGAATTTTGACTTGGAACTTGGTGAAATTTATTTTTGTGAAAATTTGTGGCATTTCTACGCCTTCAAAGAATCGCGATTTGAAATAAAAAATAATTTTATCGAAGAAAATTAAAGATCCTCAAAAAACTTTTGATCGAAAAGTAAGCATCGAAAGAAATAAAATGTTAAAATCATAAATCACGAACAAAAAAAATTATACATATGTATTGGGGAAATGCAATCGAGCACTGAAAAACGGACGTTGAAAAAATGTCTATATGCCATTTTCTTAGATTTTACTTTTACTGTATTGATTCTCAGCACTTTTGATTGAAGTTTTATAAAAACATGTCACAGTAAAAACAATTTTCACAGTAATAACTTTAGTGAAGACGCGTTTCGCTATAATTTTAGCTGCCTCAGGCGAACTATTCAACAAAGCATAGTAATTTTAGGTAAACAGATAGATTTTAAGAAAAGTAATTACCATACAATGTTAATCCGAGGCAAGCAAAATCTGCGTGGTTACCTAGAGTTACCATCATTAACTGTAACTACTATGTATGTATGTATGCATGTTCTGTAACTACTATGCTTTGTAAAATGGTTAAATGTACCATTAGGACTGAAGAAGCTGCTGCGTAGTGAAACGTGTCTTTAGTAGAGTTTCATTAACATGAATAGTGTTATTAATTTTCCTCAAGTAACGGGTCAGCTTATTAACAATCGAGGAACGCCAGTCTCAACTTTTTTTATTTGAAATAAACCTAGAATTCTCCAGCGTTGCATGAGGTGCGAATTTGAGATTCACTTAACATTACCGAGACGAATTTTCCAATATCCTGCGTCTGAAATTCAATAGCGCTACGGAAATTCCAAGCTGAATCATATACGAAACTGTGTAACCACATTAATTTCAGGTATTCCGGATATTTCCTCATTAACTTCATTGAATTTCCTTCGCGAACTATTGATGTTCGAATAAACGACCGTACCAAATTCGATAGTTCGCCAAAATAGTTTGGTTGGCCTCGAAAGATAACTAAATCAAAATTCAAATTGGAGCGTTCCACAGATTTAGTCAGCGTCAAACTTCAATCCATGCTAGCGAAAATTACCAGATGCAGTTGTTTGCGAAATTGCTTCACGATTTAGCGGGTTTCGTCCAATAACTTCGGTAGAATATGTCAGGGGAAATGGAAACACATCGATACGTTATGGTGGATGAACATTTACATGGGTATACATTGTCTCTGGGGAGACGAGGCAGTGGTGAACGACGATTCGCTTTCATTTTCAATGGAAATATAAGGTGGAATGGGTGGGAATATTTCTTCTTCGAAATGAAAGGACAACATGTTCCACTGACTCTGTGAAACTTTTATCTGCAATACTTTCTTCACTTCAATGAAATGAATGAAAACAATTTTGTTTAATTTCCGTTTGTTATTTTAATTTTAAGACCGGTTTCGTGTTTTATCCTATTATCAAGCATAAAAACTGATTAATTTGTTATTTTTCATTATTATAGAAATTAGACTCAAGTGTTTTCATTCATTTCATTAAAGTGATCATGAATTTCCTCAAAATGTCATCAATTACACAAATATTTTCTTCGCCAAACTGTGAGCCTACCAAACTTTGAAAGAAATTTATACAAATTTAAACAATATTGTTACTATTACTACTCGTGTTAATTTTATTAAACATGCCAGATAATTTTTTGTGTGAGCCTTCCGATGGGAAATTTTGCAGTGAAAAACTTTTTACCACGGCAAGTGGACAAAAACGGAAGACAACGAATTCACTTTACACAGCAAATTTGTTTCTGAGGTAGACAATTTCAAATTCATTGCAGTCAATATTTCCGATAAAAAAATCAAATACCTATTTCGGTTTGACCAAATATGAACCAAGACGAAAATTTCAAATAGAACCTTGTACATTTTTTCAGACCAATTGACAGAATACAAAATTCTTGAGAATGAAAATTTTTGGCTTTCTACTACTCCATCTTGATACAAAAAAAAAGGATGAGGGAATCTTCCAAAGAAAGGAAGGACGTAATCAATTTGAAAATAGGATGTGAAGATCATGCAAAGAAGTAACTTTCAGACACAAACTGAAAGAAAGTCCTCCTGAAACAGTTACTTTCATATAAACATTGAATTACACGAAAGAAAAAATTCTTTCGAAACAAATACTTCTATATGAACACTG
Source organism: Leptinotarsa decemlineata (assembly GCF_000500325.1). NCBI lineage: Eukaryota > Metazoa > Arthropoda > Insecta > Coleoptera > Chrysomelidae > Leptinotarsa > Leptinotarsa decemlineata. The sequence continues at coordinate 7,473 of NW_019290746.1, forward strand.
AATTATACAGAAGATACTTTTCTCTACTCAGTTTGTATTTCAAACATTCGTTGTGGAATGAAAATCATCCTCACTGGTATACACAAAATTCTCTTTTCAACGATCTAACACGAGATAGCGTTTCATTTAAAAATGGCAGCATATGACGTCAAATATTGTCAAACAACAAAAGATACAGTTTGATCAGTCTTTAAATGAACATTCAAAAATTGGAATGTTTTACCAATCCTTGTGCTTCTAGTTCATTTTTTCAAATGTCATTTTCTACTTCATACACCTCAAGTGTTGTAACAGGAAGTGGTGTTTTCTTAATTCAACATGAAAGTGTCCTTTTTTTACAAGGACAAAACACAAGCACTACAGGAAAATTCTTAAGGTGCTCTCAGAGCAGTGCCTGTGCGAAAGTAGCGATTTACATTGGATTTGAATCGTTGGAGATTAAATCCATTTGGAAAAACTTCTCTTACGTTCTCCACATGAACGCAGTTCTCCAGATGAAAGAGTTTTCGAAAAGTGAAGTTCGAGGTGTACTGAGTTGAACCTTAAAACGATGAGCAGTCACAGTCTGTCGCGTATTTCTAATGTGTACCGCTCTTGGTGGAATCAAATGTGCGAAGTCACTTGAACACTTTCCGTGAAAGTATCTATAGAAGAGAGAAAAATCTCCAATCTTTCTTTGATGTTTCAGACTATCAAGGTTGCACGTGATGTTTGTGTCTCCAATCAGGCGGATGGCTCTTTTCTGGATGACATCCAGCAGCTTAAGGGTATGTTTGGGGGCAGAGCTCCATATATGAGAGCAATACTCCAAAGATGGTTTGATCTGAGCTTTATAAAGCATCAAAAGTTGCTGAGGTGTGTACAATTTTCTGGTTTGGAGCAGTGTTCCAAGTTTTTAAGAAACAGCTTTGCAATTCCAGTGACAACAAATTTATCGGAGCGATTAATACCATTTTATCTGCCTTTCTATTTTATCTCACCTCTTCGGTGTATCGTTTCAATATTTTATAAAACTGTCCTATATTTGAATCATTTTCATATGAGCGAAGACAAAATTTTCGATTATATGTGTGAGAATAATTTATTTTGTATGAATTTTGATCAATGTTGAAAACCAAAACTATGAATAGGGTCAATAAGTACAACACTTATTCTTGTAGTTTTGAATTGAATATTAGAGCATATTTGACAAAAACAATTGTGAGAGGAAGGTAACTTATATGAGTATAGATACGAATTTTGTTTGTACTTTTTGAACTGAGTAATTCTATTTGGAAATTAGAGATATTTTTGATGAATGATTACTTTGACATCTCACTTTCGTTATTCTTCACATTTGAAATAAATCTTAAGAATCATGTTTTTATGTAAAATACAGTGAATGATGAATGTGAATCTACCAGTAAGAGGCAAGATGAATGAACCATAATTGAAATAAGTGACATTTGTTTTTCTATCTATATCCTAGGTCAGAGTTCAAACAAAAACTATCATACTCTACTGCCAATAATCAATTTCCAACTGATTTCGCCAATACACTTTTCTTTAGTAGTAAATCTGCTAAATTATGGCTCTTTCTAGTATATCGATTGGAGTCAAATTTCATAAAATCAAATTATAAACCCATTTTATCGTCACTCTCAAAATAAAAGTACGTTAATGTTTAGTTTTTGGAAAAAATTGAAAATACTTTCGAATGCAGTTTTGTAAGATTGTAATAGAAAATAGAAACCTTGAGAACACAATTTCTAAGTCATAGCAATTATCGAAGAACTCATAACAGTGCGTTTAATTGTCATGCTAATCCTCTGACTTTCAAGTCTCATTCTCGCGTAGTAATGAGACAATTATGCGAGCACGGGGTTGGGAGAATCACCTGCTGGTTCTCTCATGTAATAAGAGTAAAGTTGTAAATTGTTTCATGGAAAACCTAATTTGGGATTAGAAAGTTACCCGACATCTTTTAATTTGTCGTCTCGTCACGTTTATTTACAATTTAGATGGGCAAGATTACAAAGCCAACACTGTTATTCAGATTGCACGAGTCAGTACCGAACGGGAAAATTTATGAGAGAATTTACTTTGAAATCAAAGAGATGCTCAATCAGAAGAAAATGACGAAATGAATTCGATGAAAATTAGGTTACTCGTGGAAAAGATGTTTTCAATTTTTGTTTAACATACCAGATTCAACGTTTGTTTGAAGGTGATTGACAATGTTTCGTGATGAATTTCACTAGTTCGGACTTCCATTGTCTACTATATAAAGTGATTTGAAATCTCTGAAACAAGTAAAAAAGAATAATTAAAAGAGAATAGTTGAAAATAACAATTATATTAAGCAATAATAAATCTGAAATGAAATGATAGTGAAATAACCTACAAGTAAAAATATAATAATTGAATAAATAAAANAAGTGAAAGTATTTCAACGACCTATAAAATAGTCATCTCTCGGAGGAATCAGTCCAGTCATCACCCGAAGACGATTGTAGGTACCAACAATCGAAACGTCGTGAACTAACGTGACTTGGAATCTCTACACTTTTATTTTTTTATTATTTTCTTTTTTCATTCCTTTAATTTTTATTTATTCAATTATTATATTTTTACTTGTAGGTTATTTCACTATCATTTCATTTCAGATTTATTGTTGCTTAATACAATTGTTATTTTCAACTATTCTCTTGGTGGAATCAAATGTGCCAAGTCACTTCAACACTTTCCGTGAAAGTAGAAGAGAGACAAATCAATGACGACATAACACGTAGTGTTTCAACTGATAAGCTTTCTGCTGAGCCTTCTTATTCCCTCATTAAATGTTACAAGAAAATCGATGTCAATGAAAAATTTGACATCACCAGGAGGAAGGGAACTAATCATACTTTTTTAATCTTCAATCTTCAAGAGTCTCGAAAACCTACAAAAAAGATATATGATGGAATCGGCCGATACCTGATGAAAATCCATAACTAACGTATTCTAAAAACACTTTATTGGGTGATTTTCACTAGACAGTTTTACAAAAACGCAACACGTGTTTCGCCATGACGAATAGAGAAGTCTATTTTAAAATAGGATTTCGATCATAAGTTGTGAGGTTTAGTGCATAAAACCCTAGGGCGAGACCCTGTATTTTGTTACTTTTTCTATTGAAGCAATCATTGGAAAGAATAGAAAATTTCAGAATATTGCTACTTTGATTTCTTCATACAGTAACCAATTATATTCAATATCGATTTGGTATTTTCAGGTTGGGGATGCAAAACCTAATTGAAACTATCAGTAGCTGTGTTTTGTGACTTTTCAAAAGCCTTGGATTGCGTAAATCATAGTTTCCTTTTAAAGAAGCTCTGATTCAATGGTTTCAGTGGTGTTCCACAAGGATCAGTTCTAGGTCCATTTTTTTTTCTTCTGTATTCAAATGATCTGGCTTCCATTCCAATTAGAGGAAATTTCACAATTTTTGCAGATGACACTACCAACCTCTGGCATGAAAAAATGTCCAGCAATTGGACATTTTTTCATGCAATTCAAGAGACCTTGAATTGCCTTTCGGGGATTTTGTAGTCAACAATTATTACAATCAATGTTTGTCCTACAAAAAAGGGAAGATAGATATCTATGCAAAGCTCGAATGCATGAATCCTCTGTAGACCATTATTTATCAGCAAGGGCATTTTAACCCTCACCTACATTTTTATTCTAGAGTCTGTATGTACACAAAACCTCCCCAAAACCAAGCAGTCAAATGAAATATGTTTCAAGGTAAATATCGGAAAATAAAATACCTCTCCCTATTCCGAAATCTACTTTGACAAAGGACTCTCTGATTTATGGAAGCAAAAAAATTTAATTACGTGCCTCCCGAAATCAGAAATGGGAAAATTTTTTACAAATTCAGAAAAATAATAAAAACAGCTCTACTCAAAAAAGGAATCTCAAGGAATTTTACAGTGAAACTCTGCTATGATTTTATTTTAGATATGATTTTATTCTCAGTATGTATTATTTATATATAAATTTGCTTTTTTAGTTAATTTTTATGTGATTTTTTTAAATACCCACTCATTTTATCTATATTTGACATATGTTTATTTTTCAACTGATCAGTATATGTTTTTCTACTTTTGTAAATATTTTGTATATTTCAAAAAGCACTCTTTAACAATTGTTTTTTCTTAACATGCTTTGTCAATATAAAGTTGATTTATTGGACAATAAAATATATTTCTTTCTGTTTCTCTCAAGTAGACATTATTCATCGTTTCATTGGTATGTCAGTGTAACTAAGTTGGTCTACAGTGACAAGTGTTGAAAAGGGGCATATTATTTCTAGAAACTTCTGTAGATTGTAACCTTTTTTAGCATTTGAATGATTGTGGAAACATTAAGCCAGGTTGATGTAGTTTCGTTTCGATTCGAGAAATCAGGAGTATATAAATTGAAGTGTGGAACGTGCCCTAAGGTAAATATTAGTCAAACTGTCAGAATATTTAGGAATCGAATCCAGGAACATCTTACGAGTTATGTAAATAAGAAAACAAATTCAACATATTCAAATCATCTTCTAGAAGAAAATCATATCTTTATTGAACATGTTTTCTTAAAAACCGAAAAAGAATTATTATTGATGTAGATGTGAGGTAATATGCTTCAGGTGATCATAATTGAACAGGTACCTTAGGTAGAGGTTTAGGTAATTTTTGGAGGTAGTCTCAATTATGGTTACCTGTAGTCTATAAATATTAGTGTAAGAAACAACTTGAAGTATTCAAATCACTTGACAAAACTACTGTGCTAGCGAAACATGTTGTGATATATTTTTCAAATAAAGTTTGTGGAGATGAAATTGTGAGGTGTAGTTTTCAGAAAAAAGTAATTTCGTTATCGGTAGATTTTTGTTTCAGTATAAAAGAAAATGTTTTATCTGAAATCTCACGCAAATATGCACTTTTGCACTGAACGATTGATCCTTCGTTTTGCCTGCTCTTCGCAGAGAATTTGTTGAAAGACTTGAAAATTTATTACGGATTTGGTTATTCTTTCCTATTTTCATCACAATTATCTTTTGCTTTTAATAAGAGATATGTGGTAAACATTTATCCAGACTCCTAGAGGGTTTCTTTGAAATATTTTTGATTAGAATGATTCGCAATAACTGCAAAAAGTGTTTTGTGAAATGTATTTCACACTTCCCCTACATATTTTAGAGGATTCAATAGCGTGTGCCTACCAATTTCAGCGATTTCCGCTGCGACTAAAATGAAACTGGTGAGGTGTAAAGATCTACTTTGGTATTGATCAGAGTTTCCGTATTCAGTTAAAGACGAATGAGCGTTTGGAAATATCAGTTTGAGGAAAGAACTCAGAATCTGTAATTGATTACTACTCCGGAAGATTTTCGTTGACTGATTTTTCACGGTTTCATGCAGGGCTTACTTGACAAGAATATATAAAATCGCTTCGTTCAACATTTGGTAATGATGTAACATTACATTTTTCCACTTTTCATTTTATATTGTTTGCAAGAAAAGCTGAATACTAAGAAACCCCCTTTTTTACGGACAAAACAGAAGTACTACAGGAAAATCCTTAAGACGATTTAAGAGCGGTGCCTGTGCGAAAGTAGCGATTCACATAGGATTTGATAGTAGTAGACACATTCTGTTGAACGTTTAGGTAACTTGTTGTACATTTTCATTCCATTATATATAATTTAGTTCTTGATTTGACTACTTTTTGGGATAGGAACCTTTAATTGGCAAGCTTGTCTAGTATTGTGGTGAGGCTGAGAAGTAAAGGTACCTTTGTTCTTGTGTATAAGGCATGCTGATTCAAGAATAAACAAAGAAGTCCCAAGTAAAATTCCATGCATTAAAAACAGTGGCTTGCAAGGATCAATACACTTTGATTCACAGAGATACCGTACCGCACGTTTTTGTAATATGAAAACAGATTGAAACAGTCTACTGCATACACTCCAAAATGCTATGCCATACCTTAGGTGAAAGTCTATGAGGGCATAATAAAGATTTTTTGCTTCGTGAAATCCTAGTTCTTTTGATACTATTCTGATTGCAAAACACCCGGAGGAAAGTTTCTTATTTGCAATGCCTATACGCTCCTCGAATTTCAGACACTCATCGATATTGATTTCCAAGAATTTTGTAGAGATCTTATTTTCCACTAGTGTCCTTTCCATATGAAATTCTGGTAGATTGCACTTGAAGGTGATTATACTAGTTTTTCAGAGTTGAATGACAGCAGATTTCCATCACAACATTGTTTAGTTTCGCTGAGGTCATTACACTAAAAAAAATATACCAGGATATACAACAGGAATTCAGCGAATTCTACAGGAAATTCCCCCTATATAAGCGACAGCAGGAATATTTGTTAATTGTACGTGACAATTCCGGTCTTTTAATTCCTTTAGAAATAACAAGTTTTAGACCAGTAACTGCAACCGAACTGCAGTTTGTTATTTCAACAGGAAAATAATAATGTAACGAAAACCGGAATATGCTTTACTATTTACAGAATCGTTACACTGATTTAATTGGAATTTTCCAGTTACTTTTACCGGAGCTGTAATTTCGATTTAACAGGAATTTCCTGTTTAATAAACAAACTAGACAGTTGTATTCGAAGCTTCGGACCTCAGTTTTTACAAGAATTTCCAGTAGTTTACCCTTAACTAAAACAGGAATTACTTTACTCATACCGGAAATGTAGTGTCGATTCAACAGGAATTTTCCGTTGAATCAAAGAACTTTCCTTTATACATTACAGTACTAGTTAGTTGTATTCGAATCTTATAAGTGACTCAGAATGGTCTGGGTATATATCATTGAAGTCAGCAACTAAAAGAAAGACAATAATATTTACAAATCATTACTAGGTATCTTCAAATCTACACCTATGTATAAAGAATACTATGGATAGATTTCATTAAGGGAGTCATTAAAACCTGGCGTCAATGTTTTGGTTGATTTCTGGGTTTTGTCGGACCACAGCAAAGGCCCACGGCAAAACCCACTCTATAGTTATAGGAACAATGTACTATTAAAGCTTTGGAAACAATTTCAAAAGCATTTTAAGGAAAAGATCTAATGCACTGGCATTTGTTTTATACCAGATTTTTAAAAGTCCTAATATATATGTGTTAGATCCTTATTTATTTATATCTATTTTTATAATTAATAATTTTGATAATATAGTTAAACCAATTGAGTAATCATACAGATTTACGATTTGAAACTATTACAGTTTTTGTTATAAAACAGGTATCAAATTTTGCTACGTTTATATTATTTTTTGCTTGTACGGTTGGCAACACTTAATGTTTATTCGTTGCTTGACGATTACTACAATGTACATTCTTTTAATGACAGACACTTCATAGTCAAACAATGTGTAATAATAAAATTTACTTACTTCTGAATGTTTCAATGTATTTGGCCAAACCCCATCCTCTTAGGTAGCCGGCGACATCATCGGCGCTGGCTTCTACTTCCATCGAATCAGTCGGTTCACCAATTACTGTATAAATTGTCTCTCCCCCATTTTGGATTTGATCCAAGTCTGATACACTAGGAACCAAATAGTATACATATACAGAACTTGCAGCTCTTGACATAATTATTTTTCTGATAAGTTTCACAATCACTCCACTTGCCACTCATCACGTATGCATATCCAATGACCAACACGAATGATGGCTTCCGCGTCGGCGCGTACTGCCCCAGAGTACCGGATTGAATTGTGGGATTCACGGGAATTCTGTTAAAATCGACGTTCTGAGCTGTTAGAACAGTGGCCTGGATCGTAGAGATAACAGAAATATAATATTATATGTATTAAAATACTGTTAGTTGAACAAGATTTATTTCGGTAGAATAATCTAAATATATTCAAGGAAACCAACATTCCTGTTGAATTCAATGTGTCCATACTGTTAGTCGTACAAATTGGGTTGGGTTATTTTCACAAAAATATTATATTTCACTAGATATTCCTGTAACATTCAATGTGTTTTATTCCGGTTGCACGTATGGTTCTGACCTACGTATGTTTTACAGTCGTGGCTTGTAAACATAGCAAAATATTATTCTAGATACACAGGAAATATTCCTGATTAATTGAAAGTGCCTTATTACTGCTATACTTACCGTTTTTCCTGTTCATAAGACTCAAGTCACTTTAACCGGAATCGGCTTGTTAGATTGCAAGTACAGATTGTTATCAAAACGTTTTTTTTCTGTTATGATAACAATAGTTGCGTTTAAACAACAGGAATTAATTTAACCGGAAATTCCCGGGATTCCTTTTTTTTTCAGTGTACAGATGCTTTCGTATAAATTCTGTTGATTTTTATTATGCCCCAAAAGTGTGGTATCATCTGAAAAAATGGTGAAACTATCAGAAATTCGTACAGTAGCAAGGTCATTTAAATATAGTGAAAAAAGTATGGGACCTAAGATCGATCCTTGGGGCACTTCTGCTTTCACATTCTTTGTACTTGAACAACTATTGGTTCTAACAAATAGTCTACGTCCTGTAAGGTAGGATTTGAACTAATTCAGGCAGTTTCCAGAAATTCTATAATGATGTAACTTCCGCAACAGTATTCTGTGGTTAACACAATCAAATGCTTTTGACAAGTCACAGAATACTGTCGCAGTTGAATCAATATAGAATCTGCTAAAGTGTATAAAAAGTCAAAATGAAAAGTTCTCTCTAAAAATTATTGCACAATATAAACCCTTGAAGAGTTCAATTAGATCCGACTTTTCAGTTTTTCCTGTATTACACTTGAGCAGATAGCAATTTATTTCCAAAAGGTGTACACCCAATTATAGAAAACATGCTGAAAAACTAATATAATTAGATTCAATTGACATAATGTAAATAAATTAGTCTTCACAATGTTGACATAAAACAATTGAAAATTGAAGGAAAATCTATAAATGAAAGGTTCTATGTAAGATACAATACTTGATACAGTTCAAGAAACTTCCATTAATATCACACATATGACATTAAAATTAAAACTCATTATATTCACTGGTGCTCTGAGATTCGAATTTGTCCTACTAATTTGACAATAACATGTTTTCTCGTATCTGAATTGATTTAACTTCGTTTACTTTTCAGATTGTGGGAGGCTGTATACCCAAAAATAACAAGATACATCTCATCATGTATCACAATTAGATTTGTTTAGAAAATAATGATGTGTATTTTTTCAAATCACTTATTGAATGAATCACGTAATTACTTCTAATGTGCCAGACAAATGCGTGTTGGGGCCTCAAAATTTCTGGGACAAATATCAGGAGAAATAAAAATCTGAAATTTTTAAAACTCATTAGGATTGTTATTGAAGTCGAAAAGAAACTATTTCGATATCTAATGATAATTATTATTTTTGGGGGGCCATCTTTGAAAAGGAAAATTTTGATCTTACTTAGTCCTAAAGTATTTTCCAATTTCTCGGTAAGTGACGTATTGAAATACGTTCAACACATACATTTCCAAGTCACTAAACATGAAACGCTGAAATTTAACCCAAACGATTACGATTGTTTAGTCCATAAATCTGTTTCAGATACAAATCAGCTTCCGCCTGAGTTGGGAAATCATTCATCAACAGATATTCCTGACACGTATGGGTGTGAAATCCCGAAGGATTGGGTGAACTCAACGGGAATGTGAGTCGGAGGCTTGGGCCTTGTCGGCGATGAGAATGGATGACGATCTGATAATGTTGAAGATAAGCAACAGGGAGATGGAAACAGGCTATCGAGTTTTTTGAAAGCCTTTTCAGGTCAGGAACTGTAAGCATGTATAAGATGATATGGCCATCAGCCAAATGTAATGAATTCTATGATAGAAATGATCGATACAAGATGAAAATCAATTATAACGTATTCAAGCAACACGTGTTTCGCTGCAGTCATAATACTACAGTATTATGAAGCCCGAGAATGTCATGGCTAGTGTGGTTTTGTAAACTTTCAAGTGGAAATTCCACATTGAAGTGTGTTTTTTGAATTCGATAATAATTCGTCCATTTTCGTAACATATTATTTTTTCCAGCCTGATAATTTTTATCTGCAAAACTCAGATCTCCCTATGGGCTTGCTATTGAGTCCCGTTTTGGCAGACATTTTCATGGACACACCAGAAAATACCCGCATCCTTATCAATCCCCCTTCCCAGAAACATATTGTGTTTTGTTTTAGATATGTTGATGACGTACTGGTTGGTTTTGATGGTTCAAACAGACAAATCAAACAATTTCTAAACTTTCTCAATAGTCTGCACAATAAAATTAAATTCACAGTAGAAATCGAACAAAACAATGAATATAACTTCTTAGATTTGAATATTTCAAAAGTCAATAATGGTTTTCATTTCAATATCTACTGGAAAAAGACGTTCACAGACTGTACAATTCCCTTTGACTCTTTCAGTCCACTCTCACATAAGTTATCCGCGTTTAGGTCAATGGTACACAGAGCTTTCGCAATCCCTTTACCTGTAAAGAATTTCCAAGATGAACTAAAAATAATTAAGTGAATTACGGTAAACAATGAAGTACCAATTTCTCTAATAGAAAAGATAATATAAGGTAAAATAGGTAATGTAAAGTATATTCATGTTGTTTTCTACCAATAGTGTTTGTCGTTTGGGATATGTTATTTTAATAAATCACGGCAAGTGAAAGGCATTACTAACCTCACTTTCGTTAGTTGTAAAATTTGTCAGATAAATATTAAAATCAATTATCAATTAATTGTAGAGTTCCTGATGAAGAGCCAATAAAGACTCGAAAGCTAGAACAGAAAAAAGAGTTCACTTATTTTACCATATCCTTGTTGAATGCATACCCGAAAATTATATATTAAATTATATATAAATATATATATACAGTGTCACACATCCGCATCAAATGGGATTTTTTTTTGTTCATCTCTTCAAGCAACTTTTGATATCTCCATTAGGTTGTGCTTTAAAAATGATGCCAAATGACATGCATATGACCGATCAAGTGATTTTTCTTCCCTGTCCAATTTGACATTTTTTCCAAAAAATGTTCAGAAAAGCAGTTATTGCTCGAAATTTCCAAAATCGGTAAAGGGAAAAGATTGTTTTTTCATTTTTCACCCATATACCAATTTTTAGCTCTCTAGTACAAATTTAGTTTTTTTACAGTTTTTCGAAAATTTGACATTTGCCGATTTCTCAAATTTAGCCAAACCTCAACAAAGTTAGTGCTTTATGCCTAACTTATCTTTCCAACGCATTTTTATTACCAATTGCAATTCTAAATACAACTTATTTCGCAAAAATTTAAAACACCAGAAAAAATTATGCCAAAAATGTTGCAAAGTTGATACAGTTTTTAAAAACAGATAAATATTTCACTTTATTTCTACTTTTTGCGAAATAGCTTGATACATAAGCATAATTAAAAAAAAATATCAATGAAAAGTCAATAATTTATTCTTTACTGCACTTTTCAAACAGTTAAACTTTGATTTACTAATTACGAAAAATAACAACGAAATTAAACTAAGGGAAGGAATTATACGAAAGTAACTTTACATTTACTAAATATCTTTTATGAGGTATGAATGAACAAAATTACTTCAGAAATCAATTTAGGAAAAAATGTCAAATTTGACAGGGAAGAAAAATCACTTGATCGGTCATATGCATGTCATTTGGCATCATTTTTAAAGAACAACCTAATAATAAACGAACACCTAATAAATAACGATTTTATTATGTGAATTTAAATAATTTCATTATATCAGTGAGGAGTCAAACTTGTCAAACATGTTTCAACTATTTAAACGTAACATTCTTTTCTACACGGCCTTCCTCAGTGACAGTAAGTTGAGTCTTTTTGTAACAGATTTATAATATTGTATTGTCATCACTTTTTGTAGCTCTTCCTTGAAAATGATAATAAACTTAATCGAAATATTGGAATAACTTTTGTTATAAGAGTACGCTTCCGTTCTGCTGATCACCCAAAGACAGTTCCTAAGTTTTATTACCCTACGCACCCCTTTTGTGCACTCACTGTTATATTTACCTTACATTTACTCATTCATTTATTCATTCATTTATTGTATCACAATATAATGTTTATGGAAATATATATTATTATAATTGTTATAGATTTATCATTGTTATCTGATTACACCCTGTATATCGTTTTTAGTTGACATTTGTTAGTAGTGATCAAGGTTGATGTGAAAATATAAGTTGTTGAAAAAAAAAAAGTAAAGTTTTTGAAAGACGTCTGACTTTTCTAAAAGAATATAAAATTTCGTTCTTCGACCCGGAATAAATAATAATTTGCAGGTAATTCAAAAACAATAATTATTATTATTATTCATGTGTTGAAAAAATTTCTGTATTTTATGGGGTTTTCTTTCATACTTGTATCACGAGTAATTCGTTCCATATGAATTGTGAGGTCTACCTAAGGACTGTAAATGAATGAATTTCTGTTACAATTTTCAGGAAAACTTCAAGAAAAAGTTCAAATTTCATAACTACCTGTGAAGTACTTCCTGACGCATATCCAGTGACGGTATACATTGATTTAAATTCAGAAGAAAGGTTCTGACGTAAAACTGATTTTAATTAAGATATAATTCAAAAGCGGGCGAGGCACTATTTTCCGCAAAGTAAACTTTATTAAACACAACAGCCTTTGTTTCGTACTTTCTTGCTCTTCGAAGTGAAAATGGCCAGAATTTCTATGGTGTTCAGTGTACTGAAAGTTTGTTTGATGGGCGAAGGTAATACTCTTTGTATCGTATCATTATAACCTGTAATATTATATGTGGTAGCATTGTGACCAAAATAATTACATGAATATAGCTTGTCAAATGTAGGAAGAGCTTTCTGAATACCGTTATGGTGCGTTTGTTAAAAGACTATGAGAGCGAGAGAGAGACAGATAGAAAGAGAGAGAAATTGAAAGAGAGAGAAATTGAAAGAGAGAGACTTCTCAAGTCAAGTGGGTTGGTTTATATTTTAATTGTGCTATTAAACATTCTCATTTATATTATTGTTTAGGTTATGTTATAGTCTAGGCAATACCCAATTCTCAAATTATTTTGAGTTTATTTTTGAACTTTCCTGGTTTTTTTTACCATCTACAATCTGAAAAAAAAACAGATCAATAGAAAATCTATGCAAGTGTGATAGGTGTGAAAATTTCTTCTAAAAAAGGCCATTTATAATTAGTCTGAAACTTTAGTTAGCAGTGATATTTATCAAAAAACATGAAATTAGTGAAAAATTTGTTTCCATACTTTTTCTAAGAAATAACTTTGCTTCGGAATGAATCAGACTTCAAAAGAATTAAAATCCCACTCGAAAGTTCAAATACTCGTTATGTGTTTCCAGAATATATTTCACATCTCACCTCCAACTTCTCGTTTCAGTGCTAAGAACCAGATCTAATTGATTTCCATATGATTGGTCGAAACACACTTATTACATAGTACATTATTATAGGCGAATCTTGCTTTCTCTGACTACTATCTGTCTTTTTTTCATCTATTGTTTTACCAATGTAAGTTTCGTAATATGAACAATTTTCACTTTGAATACGCATTCTTTCATTCCATTACAATCAGTGGGGCTGAAAAGTTCGTACGCTCACATAGAAAAAAAATTGAATAAATTCGATTTCATAATTCAATATAGTTGCCTTCAAGAGCGAACCAACGATTATAGCGGTCATACAATTTTCGATACCATTTTTATAGTACAATTTGTCTTTATTTTCAAAACAGTTTCGACGATTGCTTTTTCAACGGCACTAAATTTCTTTCCAGCGAGCCTTCTCTTGAGGTCTGTAAACAGAAAAAAGTCCCTGGGGGTAGATCTGGAGAATACGGTGGATGAGGAAGTAATTCGAAGCCCAATTGATGCAATTTTGCTATCGTTTTTATTGAATTGTGACACGGTGAATTGTCTTGCAACCACTTCATTTTTCTTCAAATGGGGCGGCTTTTTGCGATTTCGTCCTTGAAACGCTTCAACGACGCTATGTAATAGTCGCTGTTGATGGTTGTTTCCTTTTTAAGATAGTCGGTTCACCACGTGCAGTCCACTCAGATGACGATCGTTCTGATTCAGGTGTGAAATGATGTTTCATCCATTGTCACAATTAGGGTTTTTTATGATGAAACAGCTTCAAACACTGCTCAGAATTATCAATTCGTTGTTGTTTTTAGTCGATTGCGATCTCGCGCGGCACCTACTTTCAACAGAGCTTTCACATACTCAAATATTCATGTGTGATATGTCCAACACGTTCCTTTGATACCTTTGGAGCTTCAGTTATCTGTATCAACCTCACTTCACGGTCATCCAAAAATTTTTTGATATTATTGTCGGTAACAGCCTCTTTGGAGCGTCCCATGTGTGCATCGTCCTCGGTGCTCATTTCAGCTGGTTTAAACTCAGCAAACCACCTATCAATAGTTGATTTTCCTGGTGCAAAATCCGAAGGATGTTTATCAAGCCAAGCCTTGGCTTTAACAGTATTTTTTCCGTCAAAAAACAATGCTTTTTTAACACACGAAATTCCTTTATATCCATTTTCTTTAAACTAACAAAAGTTGCTTCATTCAAAATGTTCTATTCCATAAACTAATATAATCTGACAGCTGTGAAATTTGTACATGTGCCTTTTGATGGTAAGGTTTAACTAAAAATAATTTGGATTCAATATTAGTAGCGCCACCTCCAGTATATTCTCAGATTTTGTCCGTAAAAATATCAATCTACTGGTTGTCTTAAGAGTTGCCTTTAAACTATACTTGCAGGCAGACAGCATCCACTTTTCAAATACATCAAGAACATATATTATATGACGTTGGTATCATGTGATGTTGATGGATGAAATTCATTGGTCATCAAAAATCCTACAAAGTCGGTTTACAGAGAAACCAATCTCCTGCCGAATTAAATTGTATGAAAAACAATGGAAATCAATGGAATGTACTATCTGTGGAATGTAGTATCTGAACAGATTTTCTTTGTGAATATCTATAGAATTGTTGTATACTGCTGATGAAATGTAGTTCTTATCCCCGTCAATCTCTGTTGAAAATAAAACGTCTGGTACTATCGAGTGAGAGGAAGAACACTTGAGTGAAAGTAGACTCTGAAACAAACCATCAAAGGAAAGATGTATTCGGAGATTTACAAGACAAGAGGAACCATGCTTTTCTCTACGAATTCAGTAAAATCGAAAAACACTGTTGGAAAAGAGATGAAATTACAACACAAATGTGTGTACTTTCTGTTCAAAACTTCTAGAAGTAAGGAGATAAGAAAAAATAAAACTATTGGTCATCAAACCAGAATGGAACTTATCCATACGAAATACCATTTTTACGGATAGAATAATGAAGATTGTGATTTCTAAATTGAATCGTTCTCGACCCTGGATATGGTAGCAGATTATGTGATCGAACATGGAATTACTAGAATGTTATAAAAGCAGAAGTATTAGAACATATAATTCAATTTTTTCTGAAACGTTTTCAGTTGTTTTTGCCAATTTATAGTTGGCTGAAATGTTATACGATATTATATATTCGAGATTAGACATTTTTATTGGCGATGATTTCATAATTGTTGGCAACATTTACAATAATTTTTTCAACATTCAACTCCCAACGGTTTAACTATTTTCACCTCTCCTAAACATCTTCCGAGAAAGGATAAAGAAAATTGTCCAATGAAAAAGCTATTATAACCTCATTGATTCAGATAACAATCAGATACTACAATTATTAACTTCTAATCCATATAGCCTCTTGCCCAATCTTCGTAATATCTCATTTCCCATCCTTGAAACTCGTTTTTCATGTGATTTTTCGAGAGTCCACAAAAAGTTACAGTCCAGAAATACGATTAACGCCCCCTACTTCACGATTATTTCAGTTTCTTCATTATCTTCGATATCTTTCGTAATCTGGCTTCCACTATAAGATTTCTTAATTTCTTTTTGATATTTGCTTCAGGGAGGTTGATCGGTCATTAGTTAGTTACTCCTGTTCATATGACTTCGGAAATTTCAATGTTTCAGAGTTTTTTTTTGTGAATAATGAATTTTCTGAACTTAATATTTTTGTTCAAAAAATGATAGAGGCGATTATTTGGTGTTTAAAGATAATTCCATTTTGACCTTGTAACTCTCTTGCTAAACCCTGTCTTGTTTAAAGAAATCTGTTTAAAATCTGTTTTTCTGTCCCCAGCTTCAACCAGATAAATTCTCTCGAGAAAAATATCTGATCGAGGCGGGAATAAAATCCACGGCCTTCCGATCGTGAGTCGGGTGCACTACCACCGCGGCCAATTCCGCGGTGGTAGTGCGTTTCCTATAACACGTTTTCCCCTTGAAGAAGGTGTGTTCAAAACACAGTACTTGGTTTCGTCTACCCAGCCATATTTGACAACAACATGGGTGTCAAACCAACTTTCTTCGAGGTAGATTATATGTCTGCTGGATCCTCGGTAGCTTTTCATTCGCCTCAAATATTCTTGTCGGAGTTGAACAATGCGTGTCGAACCCATTATAACTATCCGATTGTTCAATTTTTTATATTCGAAACCACAAGACAATAAGACACCTCGTAGAGTTTCTAAAGAATTGTAATTGTAATCGAGATAGTCGAGTAATTTATACCAAATCATTTTCAAGGTTGGTACTTCATTATTTTGGTATATACCAAACATTATTCGCCGAATCACATCTTTTGTAGCACCATCAACGTTTGCGAATTTTGTATTCCTTTGTTTTCGTTTCATTGCATGGTCAATGATTGTCAACAATAGATTAAAAAGCTAACAAATTAATTTGCAGGTAGTGGTTCCACTAGTTAATTACCGAAAAATCAATTAGGATAATTATCATTTAACAAACAAAGTCCACATCGGACCAAAAAACTTTAGGTATATAACAGTAACAGTAAACAGCTAACCATTGTCTTTAGATTCAGTATCAATTTGCTTCTCCTGAAGATGCTAACCTTGTTAGCGAAACGCGCTTCGAGTGCAAAATTATTATTTTGGTGTTAGGGTAATTGATCTCTAGAAAAAGTTTTCAAAAATCAGTTTGAAAAACCACTCACTACCTCACCTGACCCCACGAACACACGGCACTGATAAAGAAATATTGTGAAACGGACAAAAAATTAGTATTCATACAGTCCAGCTAGCCGAGCCTTTATTCCTCAACTACATTTGATAGCACGTTTACTAACTATCTGGGCGACTAGGGGCCACAGGCAAGAAATGTTTATGACTGTATCAGGCGCTTTGAAATGTATATACTACCAGTGATTGGTAGTATATACATTTCCCATTTGCCGGGCAGTGATTATGAACACCGCTCGTAGTGCTCTTATTTTTATTACCGTTCCAATTGGGAATGAATAGACCAGGGGTGTCCAACTTGCAATGCCTCAAGGGCCAAAACTAAAACCTTTGATGTTGTCGCGGGCCATATAATAATTTTGTAACAAGTAATAACAAAATAAAGTGAGGTATAAAAATAATTAAAACAAAAAAGAGTATTATTTCTTTTATTGCTCAACAAATACATTTTTTGATAAACGGAAAATTTATTGATAACACTTTTTAATAATGAAGACAAACATTGCAAAAGCAACGAAAAAGATGTATCAATTAGTGTGAGGACTGTGGTCGATCGGCTTCATCCACCAATGAGGAAATGTCCACCTCCAGTTCAGTTGTAGACAGTCTCATAAGATGAAGTAAGGAAAAATCGGTTAGGTTGCTTCTGTTTTTGTTTTTAATGTATTTCATGGAGGAAAAGGCACTTTCACATGTATATGTGCTTCCGAACATTGACGTCATTTTCAGTCCAAAATCTCGCAGGTTTGGGAATTTCTCCTTTGGCAGTAATTTGAAAAATTCAGGTCCCTTTTCTTGTTTGGTGATTAGGTACATGTCTGCTTGAAGATCACATAACTCAAGCTGTAAGTTGGGTGGTTGATCATCAATGGTTGCTCCAAGAGGGTTATTATAAAGTAGTACACTGCTTTTAAGACTTTCAATTTCTTCAAATCTTGTATTGAATTCATCAATAACTTGTTCAATTTGTGAAATGCAGGATGAAAACTCAATATTTTCCTCACCGTTGAATTCTTCTGCTATTTGCAGACAGCTAGGGAAGTGTGTCAGGTTGTTCTTTTCCAAAGCACGTTTAAACACGTTCAGCTTATTCCGGAATCCGTTTATCATTCCGATCAAATCTGAAACCGTCTGGTTTCTTCCTTGGAGACTCAAGTTTAACTTGTTAAGATGATTAGTCAGATCTGTTATAAATGCTAACTGTCTTAAGAATTCTGGATCCTTANTGAATTTGCTGTGACTTGCCAAAAATGTATAAACTACATAATCTGGTCAAATGAACTACTACTACTACTACTACATAAACACTATAACGAAGTTACTAATTTCCCCAGTAGTACGTCAGGTAGAAACAACTTTTTTATTTTTGTGTTTATATTATTATTACTCCGTTTATTTCAAATAATCTCAAGGGGAGATTGCCCAGGACGGTTAGTCAGGGAAGCTATAGATTACGCTGTAGACGACCCTTCCCGAACTCTGTCGATTGAGGCCCGTATGTCCTCCGTTAACAGATGCATAATATCTTCATCCATCTCACCCCAGCCAGGTAGGGGTACACCGCGAAGGGCGGTACTGATGTCTGAGGACACTCATGTCGCAATCAATGATCAGTTATGACCCATTTGTCACTCTGACGAAAACCAGCTCAAAAGTTAAGGGAGCGAGGCTCCTGCCTGGAAGAACTCAAGATGGCTGTCGATGCCCAGGACGGCAAATAAAGCCTGCGGTACTGGCTACAGTTGATTTAGTCAATACCATAGTGACCCCTGGTTGCTTTCACTGATTTTCGTAAAGCTTTTGATCAGGTTCATCATGACATTCTGATAGAAAAGCTTAGTAAATATGGAATTTCAAGAAACTTTCTAGAACTAACGAAAAATTATCTTCAAAATCGGTTTTTCATTGTCAAACATAATGGAAAAATTTCGGATAAATTTCCAGCTAGGTCAGGTATACCACAAGGATCAAATCTAGGTCCGTGAATATTGTTGNATCAACACTTAGAGCAGAATTTAAAATATTATCTCTACAGCAAAGACGTTGTTTGAATATTATGATATTTTTGTATAAAATCTTAAACAATAGAATAAATTGTCCGGAAATTCTATCGTTAATACCTTTTAATGTACCGCTGCGACGCACACGTTCATCATTTGAATTTAACTATCCTGTAAATTTATATGGATCTAGATCTTCTCTTGTATACATGCTCCGATTGGCTAATCAAACAGGTGTTTTAATATCATTGGACTGGACTTTATCGCAAAACAGTTTTCGCCAATTGATATTAAATTATTTGGTTAGTATTTCTGAATAACGTCTCCCTGTCATTCTGGTATATTGGCAGTTAAGGTTGTGTAAACATTATGTTGCTATTTTTAGTATTAATTTTATTGTATATGTATTAGTATTGAACTAAAATTTTTGTTTTTTTTTGTTATATCCATGTAATTAGGCTAATCAGCCTGTTTGGATGAATAAATAAATAAATAAATAAATAAATAAATAAATAAATAAGTAAATATAACATTTCTTCACTGACGCTGCCCGGAGCACGTAGAGCACACCACGCCGAAACCTGGCGCCCGAGGCATCCCGTGACCTGAACTCGGCGTCAAAGTGACTCGTAACGCATAACGAGCATTACAATGGGAAAAAATCAATCCGATAGAAGACGAAGGACGAAAAACACGAGTGTCTCGTGAGAATTAGAACTTAACATCACTCTCTACAATTAAATTTGGAAATTTCAACTTTCAATCCAGAATTTCGATGATTCCTTTGTTATACTTTGTATACTTTCTAAATCTAAGCTGATCTCACTTATAATCCAAATTATTCCGAGTTCAGAGTAGGAATTTATGGTCGCTAAGAAAAAACCTTGCCTAACCTAGCTCTTCTTTTTCTTTTTCAGCTTTCCTCCGAAAATTTGAGTATTATAGTTGGACTGGACCTCTGAGTAATCTGTGTTTCTGTCTTCTAATCGTTCGTAAGCATGGCACAGAATGAAAACGAAATATTCTAGGGGGAGGTATGGCGAACCTCTCCTTCTATAATTTGAAATCTGTTTTTCCATTAACCGGCTATCGCCCCTACGAAGGAAAAATTTCAGAAGTCGAAACTTGTACGAGCTAAGGCTTAACGGTGTCCTGCCTTTCAACGTGTGATTCCTAGCATTTAGTGATACATCATTAAATTACTTAAAAATTGTACTCGTATGTTACTGATATCTATTTTGTGAATAATTGTTAGTAATTGGGCATTTGAAAAAATCATATGATCCATTATATTCACAATTTTAGACTGAGACCCAGTGATAACAAGACTGATCTTATTTCAGGAAATCTCATTTTTTTTCTAGTGATACTCTGATGACTAGTATACACGAGATGAATACTCACTAAGCTAAACAAGGGTGGCTATGGCATTTCTCAAGTGCCATTTCTCAAGTGAAGTTTTTGGTGTTGTGGAACTCAGAAACCTTTTGAGTATTGACAGAGAGTAATGAAATAAAAGTTTAAAATACCCAATTGAATTTTAATAATAACTTTAATTTTTACGCAGTAACTTATCGGGGTAAACTAAAAAGTTTGCCCTTCTACACTTGTATAAAGTTCTCCATTATAATTTTTATATTTTTTCAGATTGTGGAAGGTAACAATTACTCAAAAAAAGGTCAATATAAAAGAACGAAAATCATTTTGTAGACAATGTTGATGGTTAATATCACATATCCTGAAATGATCACACTGTGAAAAATTCGTAAAATTCACTATTTTGTTCGAGTATATTTCTCAAATATGAAGGTATTTCTCCATACAATAGCTACCGAATAATTATCGCCCGAAACGAGTAATTAGGAGAAAAACTCCACAAGCAAATACGTCCCAACGAAACTTTCGAAGGCGACTTTCTAAAACTGTTTTACATTTTTGCGCAACTTTCCGGCAATTAGAATAATGGCAGTTTATTTTGATACCATTAAAACCGTGAATAAATCTGCAGCGGAGTTCTTAGGAACATTAATTGCAGTTTGTTAATTTTTGAAAAGTATGCACAACATTGGTTACAAACACAAAAAAATTGCTAACAAAAAGAGTACTTCTTCAGGGTGTATGTGTAAGTATGTACCATAAATTCAACAGACGATTCTTTAGGTAGTTTCAAAACGAAATGTTCATATAAACATGGGTCCGCAAATCCTTCGTTCTCAAGATGCAGGGTGTTAAAATAAAAATGAAAAAAAAGTTATTCGTAAATATCTTAAATATCGTTCACCTAATTTTGTTGTAATTTTGCAATGGTATTTATAACATTGAGGAGCTAATTTAGCCCGAACGTGATTCAATTTATTAAGTCCAGTGGCGTCTCGAATATTTTTGGCTTAAAAATGTACGCCACTGACTTTTGTGCAATTTCCATAATTTCTTTGGAATAGGCAATTAGAAATACAACTTTTTTGTCTCTTGGATTTTTTTCGTATCTTGCTTAGTTTTTAATAGAAAAAAATCGATCTAATTGCAATCTCTGGACCTCACAAATAATAATATGGGGAATTGAATGTTTCTTTTGGAAATTATTATTTGTACAATTATTCATTACTAATTATGTAACAATAACAACAAATATTGAATAACATTAAGATCTATACTAACGAATTGCACTAAATTTAAGTGTTGGAAATGGCCTCCTTCGGCTTCAATACAACCGTCTAGCCGCCGCATCATTGAATTTCGCACTCTTCTGAAAATACCATAAATAATAATCAAGGGTTGCCTTGGAATACGATTGCATCATTTAATAAACAACTTGACAGTTGTTGTCAACTTTATAAGCTTTCAATTTATAATTGTTATAAGAAGTGTGTTTAGTGGTTATTTTTCGAACCATTTTTGTAAAACATGGTTCAATTTACTAACAGTGAAATGGCAGATATGCATTTCTGCCATTTCTGCCAGCTTTTGATAGAAAATATTTTTCAAGAACAGTTTTCTTTTAATATTTTGGTATGAATTGTCGGTGACCATCTCATTGGGCCTCAATTCCTTCCACCTAGACTTAATGGAGAAGAATACCGAAGGTTTTTAGAATTTGCTTTATCAGGACTTTTAGAAGAAATTCCAGCCATGGAAATATTCCGTATGTGGTACATGCAGGATGGTGCTCCACCACACTTGAGTGTAGTGGCACGGCAATTTTTGAATGAGCAGGCCCACACCCATGGCCACCTCGCTCGCCCGAAATGAATGCTTTAGATGATTTCCTCTGGGGACACCTTAAAGCGTTGGTATACAAAACTGATATTCAAAGTGAAGATGATTTACGGAATAAAATCATTAATTCATGTGACATAATAAACAATACGCCAGGTATTTTCAGAAGAGTGCGAAATTCAATGATGCAGCGGCTAGACGGTTGTATTGAAGCCGAAGGAGACCATTTCCAACACTTAATTTAGTGCAATTCGTTAGTATAGATGTTAATGTTATTTAATATTTGTTGTTATTGTTACATAATGAAAAATTTTACAAATAATGATTTCCAAAAGAAACATTCAATTCCCCATATTATTACTTGTGAGGTCCAGAGATATGCAATCAGGTCGATTTTTTTCTATTAAAAACTAAGCAAGATACGAAAAAAATTCAAGAAACAAAAAAGTTGTATTTTTAATTGCCTATTCATTATGGAAATTGCACAAAAATCAGTGGGGTACATTTTTAAATCAAAAATATTCGAGACGCCACTGGACTTGATAAATTGAATCACGTTCGGGCTAAATTAGCTCCTTAATGTTATAAATACCATTGCAAAATTACAACAAAATTAGGTGAAGGATATTTAAGATATTTACGAATAACTTTTTATTCATTTTTATTTTAACACCCTGCATCTTGAGAACGAAAGATTTGCGGACCCATGTTTATATGAACATTTCTTCTTAAAATTACCTAAAGAATCGTCTGTTGAATTTATGGTACATACTTAATCAACACCCTGTATATTGGTGAAACTAAAAGGCCATTGAAAGTCCGCATTGCCGAGCACAAGAAACACACACAGCGAGGGGAAACCAGCAAATCAGGAATAGCAGAGCATGTATGGACCCATTAACATAACATCGAGTGGTTCCAAGCTAAGATCATACACTGGTTTAGGAGGAAATTCAGAGAAACCGCATACATGTTGTCCAACAATGTATACAGCCAAGCTAGCGTGGACATTTGAAACCCATAATCAAACGAAAAATGGCCAACTCCCGCCAAACGGTCATCTCCCGCTAGGTGAAGCGGAAAGAGTTAAGTGAAAGTACTCAAATGACCCATAAATAGTCATCTCTCAAAGGAATTAGTCCAGTCATCACCCGAAGACGATTGTGGATACCAACAATCGAAACGTCGTGAAATAACTTGACTTGGAATCTCTTTAATTTTTTTTGGTTTTTTTGGTTTTGTTTGATTGTTCTATATTTTTCACTTGCATTTTATGTCACTGTTTTTTTATTTCAGGATTTTTTTTGCTTAACATAATTGTTATTTTCAGCTGTTCATTTTTCATTTTTATTAATTCCTTCAGGGATTTCAAATCATTTTAAATAATATCAGACAATGGAAGTCCGAACTAATGAAATTTATCACGTTTTTTTGTCAATCAGATAATATTATTTTATGACAATCGTTTTATATATCCAACATAATAATATCAATGAAATTAATTGTTACTCGTGGTTAGACAAATCTTTTCGTCATTTTCATGTAGGTATTCAAGAAATTTCATTAACAACATTGCCAACATTAAATCGATTGATTTCAGTGGTTCGAGGATGCGAATGAATTTTATTGAAAGTTCGACAGATCAGAAAAACTGATTTTTCTTCAGTAATGAAAAAATCTGGTAATAACATCATTGGTCCGTTGAAAAATTGCGCTCATTCGAAATTATTGCTTAAAAACTTTTGAAAATTTTCGATTAATAATTTTGGATTCAAATTATGTACTCGGTCTATCTAGAAATGCACTGCTTTAAAATTTCCGAATGAAAACAAATTCAATAGATATATAGGAAACTGGCGAAGTGAACTAGGAAACGCATAATTTATTGAGTTCTTAACGCTAATGAAGTTTAAGTTAAGCAGTTTCTTAGCTTCGAAAGTTCAGGTATCTACGAAACGCCAAGAGAACTTCCGTTGTGTATGTTCGAGAAACTAGAATCCAAATAAGGTATTAACAAAGTTACGAACTATTGATAGCTACCTGAGGAATATCCGATCAGCTCCATATGAGAAAGTTTAGGAAAACTTCACGGCGTAGGGAGGATCTGTTTACTGCGCTTCAGTTGCTACACAATTTTGGCAACTAAGATTGAAAAACCGATATTATTTGATATCTGGACCATTTAGTAATTAGATAATCATCTCAAACTTAATTCAAAATCATGGAGAAATGAATACAAAGATTGACCCAACCAGAAGAATATAAATGACATTGTGATAGATAAAACCCCTTAGGTTACTCAAGAAAAAAATGTACGTATGCTTATACAACATGTTAATTTGGAAACTTTCCTTATCACAAATCGGGAACAAATGCCAATTTTATTCTTATCGACTGCTACGGTCAATAACTTGGTAGACGATGTGAATAACTATTTCATCCACCCGGAGAGCATCATGGCTATTCGAACTATCAATAGTCTGATCTTCCCCTTGAAGATGATCACTTGGTGATCGAAACATGTGTCGAGGTGTCAAAAATAACGATTTGGTGTTGGGAAAAACTCCAGTAATATTCATTGCTATTCGCATTAAAAAAGACAATTTCAACACATTATTTTTGCCTTCTGGTTCAAACCATTAGATTAGCCAAGTGGAATATCATTTTAATGAGCTTTCAATTGTATTTCCGAATGTTTCGAATGTTTTTTCCAAAACATGAATGAAAGTTGCGTTCGAAAATCAAAGAATAAATTAGAACTGGCAAAAGTTTATCTCTTGAAAAACCTAGTGAATGTGTGAACTCTGTCAGTTCTCTTTTTCATAATCTGTTCATAATAGTTCATACGTTCTATACAGTGTGATGAATTTGGAAGTTGGGCATTTCTCAATTCATTTCTTAATTTTCACTATTAAATTTGGAACGCCGTATAAATAAAATGTTGTTCGGTAAATTTTACTGACGCGAGAAAATTAGCACACACACTCTCAGTGACTACTTTATATTAGCATATTAATGAACCTTTCACAATTCCCTCTGAATAAACTAATTTATTCGTTAGTCCATTTTTCTTCCCAAATTTATTACTCAATTAACGGGAGTTTTACCACCGTAAAAAGAATCATTTGGCAGAATTTGCTATCCTTTCTATCATTGCTTTTTTCATTTGAAATTAACACCCAAGTACCGGGATTTTCAGTCGTATGGAATGACAATGGAAAGCCTTTAGAGTAAATTATCTTTTTCTGATAATATGAGTCAAACAGTTGGGAAATCTATCGAAAGAAAGCAATTGAGTTCAGATTAGAGTATAATTGAAACAAACTATGTGAACAAAGTGGTTTGGCGATAAGAGCAGTGCTCTTGTTTCGCAAGAAGTTATAAAGAATATGTAAGTACATAAATATTTGTATAAAAATATGTATGGCCTTCATGGAGTAGAAACTACAAAACATTTTATTGAATTTTGTAATTTTGGTGTTAGAGTTAAGAAAAGTATATTTCGACTTGAGGTAAAATAGGCCGATTAAATACTAGACAAACAAAAAATAAGAAAAATGTTTTACTAGTTTTACTTTCTATTTTTCAGTGATGCCTTTATAATATGCTATGAAATACATCTCTACTATTCAACATTTTCTTGTTGCTATATAATTAATGACAATGAAACAACTTTTGGTACTAAGAAATTGTGTTGAAATGGAAATGAAAGACAGACAAGTCTCACATGTAAACAAGCAGCTATGCTTAAAAGACACCCAATCAAGAAAATTATTGCGAATTCTTTTTTCAATATACATACTTGCATTCACGAGTATGCTGATATTTCCCAGTAACAGTTCATTCTAGATCGTTATGTCAGAATTATACTTTTCAATTCAGCTGCTCTCGCAAAAACACCGCTCTATGCGAGAACTGTTTCGCTCCTGGCGATACAAATTCAATAATGCCGAATACATTTTTCATTTCATGTTTCCGACAATTGGCTATTGTGAAACTCGACACATGTCTTCTATATTGAATTTAATAAATTACTTTCTCGCAATCCAGCACAACATTTCTCTGATTTCCGATTTACTTTTTTATTGGCCGTTTCCGCGAGAAAATTCTATATTTCGTGGATATTACGTCTAGGCATTACATCTCAACTGCAGGATGCTCCGCAAATGAAATAGTACGGAAATTAATTTTTCCAGGAGGAAGCGAATATTTTTTGTGTAAAGAAACAGCTCACAATCTGCCAGAGCAATTTTTCATACAATAATGTAACGAATCTCAACCCGGCCCTGACCGATATCTGAGCCAGCAAACACATGACTCGCCGGGAAGACTACTAGAGAAATCTAGAACGATCGTTACCGATATAAAAGGTCGGCTTCTCGTTCAGAGAGGGGGTATGAATTCAAAAAGCGAATCGAGCGGTAAACAAAGAATTCGAACAGTGAAAATAAATTAAGCGTTAGTTGCTAAGTGTTGAATATAAATTAGTTGTGATAGTGATATTGATTTTGTTAAAAATCAATTTGTTCAAGACAGTTAATTCTTTAATTCGTTACAATATGATAGGTCTACATTTTACATCGATTTATTCATTTAGATGAACAGGAAATGTGAAGAAACAGCTCACAATCTGCCAGAGCAATTTTTCATGTAACATGATAGGTCTACATTTTACTTCAATTTATTTATTTAGATGACAGGTAAATGAGTTATCCATTCTGTGACTACCTCTTCTTACCTGTTGGTATCTAGTACCAAAAATCAATGAGCAGTCTTAGATCACGACTTATAATATCACTGTTCGTAGATTGGTATGGCATTGAGGACCAGTCAAGTCGTACCACTACTTCGGGTGGAAGGAAACCCTAGATATGAATACTTTTCATCTTTCAGGTGAGGGTCACCATTAGTGGTGCCATTTCATTAGATTGCACCGCAAGATCATCTTGAGGTGACCATCACCCTATGTTGACTTACATTGCTCATGCATCAATAAGGTAGCTGATGAACTCACCCAGAATCTCGCTCGGCCCATTCAGTAGGGCCAACATAATATGATCAAATCCATTGGTACAACCAGTGGACTAGAAGCCCATTCATGATCCCAAATTCACCGTACCGAATTACTTCATGTCTGACCATCGGGTTACTTGGATATTGGTGTGTTTGTGTGCGGTCGCCTTAACCCGTAATTATCAACCTGGATTCAGACATTCAACACTAAACATTCAGACAAAGTCTGCTTTATTCCAGTGGTTTTAGCCAAAATTCCCGATCAAATACACGAGAAACGCGTGCTGAATGTGTTTGTATTCATAAAAAAATAATTCAAGATATGAGTATTCCCAATGAAACAATTTACGAATTATTAACTGAAATAAAGCAACAAAATGAAAATATAATTAAACAGAATGATACAATTAAAAAAGACATTGATAATATGAATCATAAACTAACTACCTTACAAACTGAACTAGCTCAATCGAAAAAATAAATGAGGAGTAATTAAAAGAGAATGGCCGGATGAAGAAGAAAATCAACAGTCTAGAAAAACATTCTAAGAAATATAACCTATTCATAACCGGGTTAGCAGGCGAAGAAAAAAATACCAAAGAAGATATCTATACCCTATTGAGAAACAAACTTGAAATCGAATATTCTGAAAGTGACATCGGAGATACATATAGGGTTGGCAGAGCTAATACAAATACAACTAGACCTGTAATAATTGAAGTGTCTACATATAATTTGAAAACTGAAACTAGTCAGAGAAAAAGGATCATCGGCAACTATAGTGAATTGGCTTGATTTGAAAAAAAACGTAGAAACAGATTTCCACTTGCTCAAAAAATTATTTGATCAAAGGCTCCCGACAGTGAATCTGAAAAAAAACTAATTTTTTTTCTTTTAGCTGAAATCTATCCAATGATTGTCCATTTGAAACTCTTGATGTCGGCGAACAAGGAAAAACAATAAAAATAGATTCCCTGAGAGAAATCAAATACTTGGGCATCTACATAGATAGAAACTTAAGGTGGGACTCTCATATAAAATATACAATAAAAAAACTGCATACAATGCTTCACAATTTCCGTTTCTTGAAAAATTACTTGCCTCACAAAGAACTTAATCAATTATATAGTTCCCTAGTACAGAGCCATTTGAGATATGGTATAACAGCATGGGGATCAACTCTGCGTGTTCACCTCAATCCGTTAGAGGTATTACAAAGGAGATTCATGAAGTTGATCATGTCTAGAAATTCACGTTTCTCGTCAGATCTCCTGTACGAAGAGTGTGAAGTTATGAATATGAGACAATTATATTACTATTGTACAAACTTGAAGTATCATTTCAGCAAAAATAAAGCATCATCACGAAACCACGACTATACACACGACATCGCGACCAACTAACCTATCCTACTGTTGAAAAGTTAATTTCACAAAGAGCATATTCTTTCATGGCAACTAAATTATATAACACGGTACCTCATAAAATAAAAAAATTCTTATTCCAAACCGATATTCAAAAAACAAATAAGAAAACACATTCTCGAAAAAGATAGACAACATAAAAAAAATCTGTTAGAGTGAAATAAGTTAGTCATAGTCAAATTTATCCCAAAGTTGTATTATACTGTATTGTAAGTAGCATAATTTTATCCATATTGCCTAAGATTTTATCTATATGTACATTAATATTTTATTCTTATAGAACGTGTAATATTTGTCTAAGGTTCTATCTATTTTTCTTACTTTTAGTTTGTCTAGTATTTAATCGGCCTATTTTACCTGAAGCCGAAATATAATTTTCTTAACTATAACACCAAGTTCACAAAATTTAATAAAATGTTTTGTAGTTTCTACTCCTTGAAGGCCATACTTACTTTTATACAAATATTTATGTACTTACATATTCTTTATAACTTCTTGCGAAACAAGAGCTCTGCTCTTATCGCCAAACCACTNGCGGAGAGAGTTTTTCACTGCAGTTACCTCTTGTGAGTGGCGTTGTTCCACCCCGAGGTAAGTATACGTCTCTCCGGCATCCAGATGGTGTAGGATGCTTCCATCTACGAGCTGCACATCCTCTCCGTAGTCCTTGCTTCGTCCTCTTTTGAGATGAACCATTGCACATTTGTCTATCCCGAATTTCATACCAATAGCATGCGTGTACTCTTCCACCACCCTCAAGGACCGTAGAGATCCTTCTCTCCAGAGGCATAAAGTTTAAGATCATCCATATAAAACAGATGGGTGAATAATATTATTATTATTATTATTGGGAAAATGATTCCTGACTACTGTAGTCTCAACGAGAGTTCTCGTTAATGTTCTTGTTACTCTTCATTCCTGATACAAATAGACTTTGTTGATGTGTTAATTCAATGAAGAGTTTAACAAGTAAAGTGTAATTGAATTGATGGATGTAGCCGTTACGACTGAAATTACTGCAATTTCGTCCTATAAGGACATTTTCAAAATTTAATGTATAAGTTTTAAAATGTCCTTATGGGACGAAACTGCGGTAACTTCATTTACAAATAAGAGTGGTAAAAAACATAGAAATTTTCATTTCTCATTTTTTATGAAGTACAATCATTAGTAATATCATTCTCAACGTTGATAGGGAAATACTAAATGTGAGCACAATGAGAATGGCGAATCATTCAAACGGATTTTATTCTTTTGGTCATAAATCACAACTGTAGATAACGGGTCTTTTGAAATATAAAATATGAATCGAAAGCTGCATGTGACAATTCTGCCATAACAATATAAGTACATTTATCATACTTTATTACCACTTAATAAAGAAAACTCAACAAGATCATAAATCTCCGCTGTAACAAAATTACAACCCGAGTCTCTTGATATGATTTAATATCTCTGCAAAGACAAATATTTCATAAGGCACGTTTATTTTTGTACGTAAAATGAGGTTACTAATTGGATAAAGCTGTTGTGGATCGAGTAAAATGACAAATTATGCTGTGACGTACAGCAGAGAATCTTAATCATGGACATTTTTGGAATGCCTTTTTTTCGGGAAGTTTCCTGGAGGAGTAGGAAACACCGGAACTTATCAATGTCCAATCGATTCAATCAATAGTTGGGTAGAGTAAAATAACCTTAATTGATTATTATGGCGAAAGACGCAAAAATATAAGTACGGCTCTAAACATTTACCGGAGAAGAATTAGAGAGAAAGAGAGAGAGAAATATACTTCATTGTCATAAGATTGATCTTGTGGACGAAGTTTCACTTAATCTGTAAAATATGTAAAAACAGAGTGCATTTATTTTCATTCATACATATTTCACTCATACAATCTTCACTTATACATAAAATCATTTGTATATATATATATATATATATGT
>NW_019290746.1:38722-117789 GCF_000500325.1 Leptinotarsa decemlineata
TATAGTATGGTCTGTCACTTAAAAAACTTTTCACAGCTTTCCTGAAGCATTGTAAAGATTTTATTTCTGTTATATTATTTGGCAAATGGTTGAACATTTTGCAATCATTATAGATAATGGAATCTCTTATGAGTGATGTCCTAGGTATTGGCAACTTGATGTTTTTGGATTGCCTTGTCACATAATGGGTTGGTGAAGATTGAAATGTGTTCGAGTATTTTTTAAACAAACTGTTTCCATTATGAAGATAGAAATCACTGTTAGAATTCCATGAGTGTTGGAAAGTAATCTACAAAAGTCTGTACCTTTTGATTTGCACATATATCTCATGGCTCGTTTTTACAAAACTAAAATATTTTGAAGTAGATAACTACTACATACTCCCCAAAATGGAATTCCATATCTCAAGTGAGATTCCACCAAAGAAAAATAAACAATCTTAGCTGCTGTTAAACCAAGTTCATTTGCGACTACGCTGACTGCATAACATCCAGAGGACATTTTGTTACACAAGGCATAAATATATTCTTCAAATTTTAGTTTACTATTGACATGTACTCCTAAACAATTCGGCTACTTTTGTTCTCAATGATGTTACTCCCAATGGGTATATTGTCAAGTTCACATCTAAAAGTTACTATATTAGTTTTCGAAATATTCAGAGAAAGACGATTTGAATCACACCAATTTTTCACGGTCATCATATCGTTGGATATGATTTTAGTTAAATCGTTTGCATTGTCCGATTGCCAAAAAATGGTAGTATCGTCTGCAAATAGTGTGAATTTCACTAAAATATTTATACTTGTCAAATCGTTGACGTAGATGAGAAACAATGTTGGCCCTAGTATTGAACCCTGAGGTACAACCCTTATGTATTTTTCCAATTTCTGAGAGGTGGTTTGTTTCCACCATCTGGCTACCACCTGACAAATATGAGCTGAACCAGCTCAGTATCACTCCTCTGAAACCGTAATAAGGAAGCTTCCTCAGCAGTATTTCGTGATCCACACAGTCGAAAGCCCTCGAGAAATCGCAAAATACTGCAGCAGCAACCTCGCCACTATTGATTCCATGAGTGAGAAAATTGCATCATTAGTGCCTTTACCACTTTGAAAGCCAAACTGTTCTTCATTGATGATTTTATGTTTTGACAGAAATACAGTTATCCTCAGCTTGACTAGTTTTTCTATAAGGTTTCCTAATGTGGGAATTAGGGAAATAGGCCGATAATGCGAGGGGTCGTCCTGATTTCCTGCTTTATATAGTGGTATTACCAATGATACCTTCAGGAAATCACGAAATTTTCCTGATTGAAATGATGCATTGATAATATTAGTCAAGAGTTGTAAAGTGTTATCTGGGAGATTTTTCAAAATGTTCATCAATTATGACTGAAGAAATTACTAGAAGAAATGGTGAAATCTACATTAATGAATGACGAAGTAATAATATTCTATAAGCTTAGTTGTATAAAATTTTCTGACAGGGCAAGAAAGTCAATTTACTGTTAGATACTGATGGGATAAAAAGCGAATAGTGAAGCAGTCCAGCAAAGTCATGAAAATATCTGACTTCACAGAATTAGAGAAGTTATTGATGATGCTAAGCTTGTTTCGACACGAATCAAGAACAATTTTTCATTTTTCCTATTTGAAATCTCTAAATGCTTTTCCAAATGAAGGAAATAATATAATAACCAAACACAGTAACTTCAAAATGAAGGCGAATTGGTTCACCATTTTTACTATGGAATATATCTGGTTCTATTGCACCAATTTTTTTTAATGATTTATATTAATGAATCAGCAGGTGTGCTGTCCAAAATGTTTGATGGTGAATCATTTCACTTGAGCATCAAAAGGTGGAAGTGTTTAGTTCATTTTTGGGGAAGAAAACTAGGGATTAAAACAAAAAATAATAATTTTTGGAACCAGTTTGCAAGCACAGAATGTCGATTTGACGCTTCTGTGGACGGATTACGTTGATTTATGTACATATGATATTACATCCAAAATACGGTTGTTGTAGGTGCATAACATTTCTCTGAGTGAATCGAGAGAATACATATCAAACTATGTATGTTATTCGTTTTCATATCCGGTTTTTGTGGACCCTTCAAAATTCTAATGTTTAGCGTTGAATTTGTGGGGTAGTCAATAAAAAATTTCTGGGGTAGTCAATAAAATCTTCAATTGATAATAATTGGACATTGAACAGTGCCATCTTGTCTGAAGAGGCTATCCAGAAATTAAATCAGTATCTAGTAAATAAATATAACTGTCGATACAAAACAAATTATTAATTGATTCAATATGACCATATCCTTCAAATATTTCAACATGGTTGAATATGATTATATCAGTGGATGTATTTGGTGTAATTATCTTTTCAGGCTGATTTACCAAAAACTAGAAATATATTCACATCCGTTTTCCATTTGCTTCTTCTTAAAAAATTCTTTGCAGCGAAAAATATAAGTATGTAGTATCTAAAATTCAGTTCAAAAATATCAGTTTTTCACCATAGGATATTATTTAAAATATTCCATTCAAAAAATTGTCTGTTACTTAGTATTCTGGCGATGTATTGAATTTATTGGAGCCTCTGGAGACACCCTACATTTTGTTTAATGAGAGAAAGGACATCGGCAGATCAAGATCTTCAGATAATGTGGTGCTGCAGGTTTTTCCGGGTTTTCCTGCAGCTGAAAAAGCCAATGCGCCACTGGAATCAATGAAGTCGCCCCGGAGCGCTAATTAATTTTTGTTGTTGTTTTATAATTTCAAGATTTGTATTTTGAAAGTGTTATAAAATCAATGTAATTCGTTAGTTCAATAAGAACATTTTTTTAACAAAAAATTGAATATAGTATTTTTTTCAGAAAGAGTTCTCTTATTTCGTCTCAGTGATCTGGTAACTCTGACCATAAAATTAATAAATGATTACATTAATCATCACATATACATCTATATGGTCGACATGATATGTGGGGTACCCCAAGGATCCTTTGTGTGACCTGTTTTGTTCCTTATATATTATATTAGTGGCTACAGTAAACTTATTGGATGAATTATCAATTATTACTGAAGACTTCAATTGAGAGTGGAAATATGGCACATGGAATTGAAATTATTACTTGAAATATCATTATGACCTCAATGTCAGGAAATATCACCAAATTTTCAGAAATATTTGTGTATGTTTATGACAAAAAGGTCTATATCATTTGATTTAAAAGATTCAATTAAAATCCACAATGAATTTATAGAATATTCTCCTAATGCGAAATTTCCATGGACAAAACGTTCTGAAACAATAATATGAAAAAATATCTCCTATAACTGGAGATTTATTCAAAATAAAGTAATAGAGTGAAGTATCTTGGATTAGTAAACTTTTCATTAGTGTAATTTAATATTTAGGGTCAGTATGGGAAATGGCAATAAATTCATAATTGCAATCAATCGATAGAAGACTCCTTGTAACTGAACTACAGGGTGCCTAGAAGTATTTTGTACAGACCAAGAAAACTATTTGATTTGTCATTTTTACATATATTCAAGTTGTTAACCTTCATTTGTTTGGTCAATAATAACCTAACCAGTTATATTTAATATAACCATCCAACAAGATATTCGAACAATTTGAAAATAATGGCATATTCATCATTTTTTCTTTGTGAATATTCTATCCTTTTTGATAACCTTTTTTTTCTTTTAGTTTCAGTTCTACTGTAGAATTGATGAATATTTCGTGAAAAATCGGCATTTCAGTTTTAATCTTAGAGTACTGCCAGATACTGGCCATCATACACATAAATTTCCACTACTGATATGTCCTCAATTCTTGAGAATTTTTCAAATCCTACTAAAGTTAACTGTTGAACACTACATAACATCTCAATCTACTGAAAACGGAATGCAAGTTATACAAAACGTGAACTCTTATAATTCATTCACCTCACGACTTCTCATCAAAAAACATTGAAAGCACGAAGGCGATATAAATGATGGATCTCAGAGAACTCCTGAAAGCGGAACAATTTTCATGTAAATTACTGAAATTAATACTGGAACATGAATTCGAATGTTGAAAAAGCACGAGTTTCAAGTTTCTCTATCTTTTCTCTTCTTTTTGTTTCTATTTATAGGATGGTTGAACCAAAACCCACTGAAATGACACTAATTATATAGATATTTATTTTGATAAAAAACCTTGGCTCTCGTTTCCGGCTAGTTGTCTCGCAGTGAAAGCTGCAGAGAAGGAGAGAGAACGAATCTCGCCAGCGGTCGAAGTTTGGCTTTGTAACTGACCGCTAGGAGAGCCTAAAAGCCTGATATTTGAAGATTGAGTTCTGTGTCGATCCCATAAATGGCGTTTTCGTAAGGGTAGATGTCTTCCCCTTACTTGAAAAAGGGCCTATTTGAAAATATTTCTTTGCGATCGTTATTCCAAAGAGAAAAGAATTTCTATATAAAATACTTTCACGGATCACCTTCGATGTCAAAGTAACGCGAGTAATTCTTCTACCTCGCGATTTCGGAAGTTACACGATCGTTTCTACAAATATCTGTCGTAAACTTTCACGACTACACAATCTAAAACTTTAACGCATCCTAATATCTCTGACATTTAAAAATTACCTCAAGTCACCTGGTAATTCATCACAGAAAGTCTTTTGAAGACGATAGATATTCTTTTAAAACCATGCAGTGGCGTTCATATATGTTATGTTCAGTGGAAATGAAAATTGGTATCATGAATTTTTCCGATGTCCAACGTGAACAGATTTTTTGGGAAAGAAAGTTTTTGGCTTTCTGCTACTCCATCTTGATACAAAAAAAGGATGGAAAATCTTCCAAAGAAAGGAAGGAAGGAATCAATTTCAAAATAAGTAACTCTATACATGGATGTGTAGATCATGCAAAGAAGTAACTTTCAGACACAAACTGAAAGAAAGTCCTCCTGAAACAGCTACTTTCATATAAACATTGAATTACACGAAAGAAAAAAATTCTTTCGAAACAAATACTTCTATATGAACACTGAATTATACAGAAGATACTTTTCTCTATTCAGTTTGTATATTGAACATTTGTGGAGGAATGAGTTCTACTTTGAATGAATGGTAATAAATTGTACTCACATGGAACACTGTCACCCTAACTGGTATACACGTGTTTCGCCTTAAGACACTTGCCCTAAGGCTCTTCAGTACCAAATTGGATAACATTATAGAAAAACTTTCTTTCCCAAAAAATTAATCACTCCTAAAAAAGTGAACAGATTGTATTGCAAAATCAGCTTTATGGAAAATAAACAAGTAATACAACTATTTTCTAATTAATGGATGTTCAAAGTTTCCTGAATACGATGAAATGATCATATCTTCATGTTAAACAGATAAATTTATTTTGGATTAGGTTGCATATTGCAAATGTTTGTAAATGAGTATATTCCAAGAAAGATATTAGATAAAATTATGTGAAAATGAGTGTGTCTCGCCTGTCGAACACATCCCAAATTCCGAAAACTCTTTAGAAACAAATTTATATAACATCTGGAGTTCCACAGGGCTCCAAATGAGCATGTCATTATTGAACAAATTCAATTCAGAAATTTATACCTAATACTTTTGTTCATCAGTATAATCTTTTTGAATTCATGGTTCCCAAGTAATGATATATGTTTAATTAAAAGACATTTTTTTATAACTTCTGAATAACCTATGAATTACTTTGGAAATTCTGCTTCAATTTTTTCCATATATAGATCTATTATTAGAAAATGTTTCTAAATATTTGGTTGGCGATCGAAAGTCAACTGGCGCCTTTACTACAGTGTCACCGATAAAGTCCGCATCAAATGGGAAACTTTTTTATTTATCGTTTTATGTGAAATTTGATTTTGGCAGTAGATTTTGCTTAAGAAATGATGTCAAATGGCGTCTACAAAATAGGTCACGTGATTTCCTTAACCTGTCAAAATTGACATTTAAAAAAAGGAACATCGAAAAATGACATTATTCTTCAAAATATCCAAAAATATCAAAGGATAAAAACATTTTCTTTTGTAATTTTGTACCCACACACCAAGTTTCAAACCCATAATGAGTATTTTATATTTTCACTATTTTTCCGCATTCCTGCTCAAAATTTAAGCACACCTGTACTAAATCATTTATTTTAACTAAACTCGTCACTGAATTTCTTTTTTTGTAATATAATAATATTTTAAGAGCCTCTTTGATGTTAAAAACAAATTTTGAAAAATAAAAGTTGTCAAACTTGATGCAAAGTTCATCTAGTTTCAACGGGGCTTTCCAAACTATACAGTACTTGAGTTTTTTAATGAGCAAATGGCATCACAATATGAATTAGAATAAAACGGAACATTAGGAAACAATATCTTAGAGTGTTTATTGTTTTTTTAACAAAAAATACAGTGGAATTTAATCTCAATTAAAAGGAACTGAAAATAAACATGTACCTATACCTAATAGCAAAAAAACACGAAAAAAAGACTCACGACATTAAATACACTACATTTCTGTCTTCCATCGCGTTCTATGCAGATAATTGTCCTTCTTGATACATCTTTTATTGAGTTGCTGATACTCACAGGGTTTATGTTTAAAATAGAGTTTCTAATAATAGTTTCTAGGTGATTCACGTCACGAAAAGGTCTTTATTTATAAACGATTTGTTTTAAGTAACCCCACAAGAAAAAATCTAGTGGGGTTAAATCTGGCGATCTAGGCGGCCATATTTGCTCCATATTTCGCCCAATAAATTTGCCCCTAAACATTTCTAATAGTTTCTCTTTGACTTGTCTTGAACTATGAATAGGAGCCCCGTCACATTGATATCACAGACTGTGTCTTATTTCAACCGGCATATTGTCCACTATATCACTGATCTCAGTATTTAGAAATTGCAAATAATCCTGAGAAGTTAAATTGTGTCTAAAAAAGAATGGTCCCATTACCTGATTATTTAAAACACCGCACCACACATTTGTTTTAAATGAATATTGGTCCCGACATTCTATCACAAAATGAGGATTTTCCTGAGCCCACCACCTACAATTCTGGGAACTGACTACGCCGTTCGATGTGAAGGTAGCTTCGTCGGTCCATAGGATTTTGTAAGGAAATTTTCTGTTTAATTCTACTTCTCCTTGGTACCAGAAAGAGAAATCTAGTCGAACATCGAAATCTCTTTCCTTTAAGGTATTTATAAATTTGGGTTTGTAGGGTTTGAATTTATTTTTATGTAAAATTGCTCTTACGCTTTCTCTTTTAACGCCAGTTCTATCTACAATATTGGTAATACTTGATTTTCCCTGTTCGATAACATCCAGGCAGACAGCCAACTGAACCTCATCATTATTGCGTGATGGATTATGACGTTTTTTAAAAGTATTTTCAACTGAACCAGTTAGTTTAAATTTTTTTAAAATCCTACTTACAGTGGATTGCTGTACATGTCTACCAGGATGTCTTGCGTTAAAAATATCAGCCACTTGTCGATGCAATGTGTTTTCACCACAAATTAGCACAATTTCAATTTTTTCTTGTAAAGATAACATATTATTTTAATTTTCATACATTACATTGAACGTTTTCTAAAACACATCATGTAGTTTCATATTTTTTCACAGCCTACCCAGTTTTTTTAAATTAGTGTTGTTAGCGGAGTAGGTAAATGTAAATACTATGAGTTTTTTCTTTTATTGAATGGGCTTCAAGAATCACGAAATGATGTTTCCTAATGTTCCGTTTTGTTCTAATTCATATTGTGAGGCCATTTGCTCATTAAAAAACTCAAGTACTGTATAGTTTTGAAAGCCCCGTTGAAACTAGATGAACTTTGCATCAAGTTTGACAACTTTTATTTTTCAAAATTTGTTTTTAACATCAAAGAGGCTCTTAAAATATTATTATATTACAAAAAAGGAAATTCGGTGACGAGTTTAGTTAAAATAAATGATTTAGTACAGGTGTGCTTAAATTTTGATAAGTAAAAAAAGCAGGAATGCGGAAAAATAGTGAAAATATAAAATACTTATTATGGGTTCGAAACTTGGTGTGTGGGTATAAAATTACAAAAGAAAATGCTTTTATCCTTTGATATTTTTGGATATTTTGAAGAATAATGTCATTTTTCGATGTTTCTTTTTTTAAATGTCAATTTTGACAGGTTAAGGAAATCACGTGACCTATTTTGTAGACGCCATTTGACATCATTTCTTAAGCAAAATCTACTGCCAAAATCAAATTTCACACAAAACGATAAATAAAAAAGTTTCCCATTTGATGCGGACTTTATCGGTGACATTGTATAAGTGACAAAATTATATCAATTATTATGTAAGGACGGTAGCCGGGCGGTTCGACGTCGGTGCTTTGTTCACTCTCTCAATCGACCGATGTGTGAGTCGGTGGCTGAACGATCGATTTTCACTTACTATCGTCCAACTCGTGTTAGAATTCACACGTTAAAAGGTAAGACCTCGATAGTCTTCAGCTCGCACAAGTTTCGACTTTCAAGGGTTGTCGTTCGTAGGGATGCGACAGCTGCTTAACGAAAAAACATATTTTCGATATAACACACACTTATCCATAAGAAAAAGTTGATTTACCATTATGTTTGAAATAATATCCAGGAAGAGATATATGACATATCATTCTGAATTCTTACCAGAACTACACGAAATTATAATATAGTAGTGACCCGAAGAGTCGCTACTATATTATAATTTCGTGTACGGGTAGCAGAACATACAGGCATACATATTTTCTGTCATAGTGTCACGTCAACTTTTCCATGGGCAAGGTTCATGTTTTTACCTAAAGGGCGTGCTTTTGCAGATATGAGTTCTAGAACACTCCAGGACATTCGAGAGTATTTGAAAGCATTCCACAACATTCCACAATATCTTGAAAACATTCTGGACACTCTGGAATATGGTAGAATGTTCAGAAATTGTCTGGAATGCTCGGGAACATCCCGAAATATGTCAGAACATTGTGGAACGATCAAGGAAGGGTGGTATAGGTGGTGTGCCTCTCTATCCCTCATACGTGATGAAGATTCTCGTTTTTTGAAGGGCGTACTTTTGAGGATATAGGGGCTGGAAGTTCAGCACTCTAGAAAGTTCTAGAACAGTCGAATGTTCGGGAGTTTTCGAGAGCAATCTACAACATTCCAGAAAATACCAGAACAGTCGAATGTTCGGGAGTTTTCAAGAGCAATCTACAACATTCCAGAAAATCCCGGAACATTGTGGAATGAGGTGGAATATTCAGTAATAAAGTTTCGCCAGTACGAATGGCTGGCTTCTTCAGAGGTTTATTCATCTTAATTATTCAACGATGACTGGTGGTTTCTAGGTCCTAGGTTGTATTTATGTTGACTCAGGTAGTCCGCCTCTTTTATTGATGCGTTGGTTTTGGCCGAAGTGTTATTACCTGTTGATGACGTAACATTGCATTGCGCTGTTGCTACTTTAGCATATTTTAGTATGGGATCTAAACTACGACAGCCTTCAAACCCAAATAGACATAGTAACACTGAAAATCTCGGCCGCGAACATTCAGTAATAATCTGAAACTTTCAGGAGCAGTCCGGTACATCCCAGATTACTGTGGTGGAATAATCAAGGGAGTTATATATGGTGGAAGCTCTCTACTACCCGTTCACGAAAAAAAGTTTCCGTTTTTAACTGAAGGGCGTGATTTCACAGATATAACTACTGGCTCTTTGAGCCCTCTGGAAATTTCCAAAACAGTCCATAATATTAGATAGTATTCGACAGTATTCCACAAAATTCTAGAACATAGCGGAACATTTTGGAATGCTGTGCAAATTTTTTGGAAAATGCTGGGAGAGCATTCAGGAGCATGCCAGAATATTCCCAAACATTCCAGTTTGTTCGGAAATAGCCTGGGAAGTTAGCAAATAGTCTGTGAAGTTCGGGAAAATTCTGGAACATCCCAGTCCATTGTGGAATGATCAAGAACGTTATATCAGCATTCATCTCCCATCCAAGACGAATATTTCCGTTTGCTCATGTAGAATGTGCTTTCGAAGATGTAAACGCTTAATTTGTCGTCCTCTAGAAATCTCCAGAACAGTCCAGAGTATTCTTGAGCATTCAAGTTATCTTTGGGAGTTCTACGGTTTTGATTCACAAGCCATATACTCGTACCAATGAAATTACATAACTTAGGCTTTTTTTAAATAAATTTTGGAAACGCCACTGACAAATTCACTTCCCCATAATCCTAATCTGAGCTCTATAATGAAAGCATGTCACAGACTTGAGATAACATGGCGATAACTCCTTCTGTGGATGACTATGAACTGGAAAGAAGTGCATTAAGGATGTGCAGAACTTGTATGGATTAGTTTTTATACATCGAAGTTTGCGGAGCTTTTTAGGACGAATGGATCCGAAGAAAATGTTTGAAAAAGTAATTTCGAGTTAGGGGTTTTGGATTTACGGATCTTGAAATAACAAAAGGACCTGATAGGACTTTCGTTTTTATTGGGAATGTTATGATAAACCAGTTCCATTAAAAAAATGTTTCAGGTAGATGAGTTCAGCGATCGAGTTATTCTGAAATTGGATTTGTCCTTTCAAAAAATGTCAATGAGGTTAGTGTGATATTGAGGATCCTGAGTAAAGTTTGATGCATTATTCCAGAAACCCAAAATTATAAAAGGAGTATATTTTTTAAGAGAGTAATCTTCGGTAAAAAAAGGTTTTTATATTTCTACTTCTCCATCTCTACAAAAAATCTGGGAAGCCGAATAAAACGAGAAAGAAGTTTATTTCAAAATGAACCCTTTACAAAGAGGTGTGGATCATGTATAGAAATTAATTTCAGATACAAACTGGAAGACAAAGCCATCGCTAAACAACTACTTTCACATGAACATATCTATGCGGAGAGTTTATTCTGAACTTAAATGTTATTCTTCGTTCCGAAATTTTCAACATTCTTGTATGGGGATGAAGAGCTGGAAACCTTCATTCTCAAAAATTAATACATTTATTGTTTTCTTGTATATTAATTCATTTTTCGTGGAATGTTTCGTTACATCAGATATAGTATTTAAATCTTCTCCCGCTTAAAATACGTTTCATTCATTCATCTGTTTCAAAGTTGATTGAATTATTTATTGACAAAGAAGAACATTTATTGATCATAATTATACAGACAGAGCTGTTATCTCAATTTCAATTATTCTGAACAGTACTCACTTTACCAACGAAAATTATATGGAAGTTTCTACAGAATCAGAGATCCAACAAAAACTATTAGATAAAAGCTCTAACTCAATTCATATGGTTATGAGTATTCCACAGTTCTAGACCGACAATGAAAAACAAAAATTTTTTCCCGATTTAATATGAACTGGTGGAGTATATTACAGGTTTCTCATCAAAATATTTCTTCACAATTTTTGTTCATGAGTATTGTTCAATACGTCATCAAAGCTATGAGTGAAATTGTGATTGAATAATTGAATATCCAAGCTGATAGTAGGAAGCCCCAGAAAACGATTATGAATAATGACAATCGACCTTTTGAAATTCGTTGCTTTGAATTTTTCTATATATTTTTCCTCATTCACCTTCACTTTAATTTTATTTTCATTTATTTGTAAATTATTTTTATTTCAATAAAATTTTTCAACTGTAGTAAATATATTATTTGTTCTTTAAAGAATAATGTAATACAAATCATGAAATTATGAAACAACAAAAATTAATTGGTGCTCAGGGGCGACTTCATCGATTCCAGTGGTGAATTTGCTTTTTCAGCTGCAGGAAAACCCGGAAAAACTTGCAGCACCACATCATCTGAAGATCTTGATCAGCTAATGCCCTCTCATAAAACAAAATGTAGGGTGTCTCCAGAGGCTCCTATAAATTCAAGACATCGCCAGAACACTTAGTGACACGACTATCGTCAAACTTAAATCAGTCCGTTTCGTCTTTGACCAACGCGTAATAATGACCTGATTTATTTTAGATCACCATAATTTATTTTCTTCTTAAATCAGCGTTAATCAAATTAAAATTTTTATACTTATTGTTTATTCATTTTCTCTCAATTTTTTCCCATTTTTGGTACTAGTGAGCCGTCCCAGAAATTTAAGGGTGTGGAAGAACAGTGATGAAAAGGTGACTTTATTCAAACTTTCTGTTTTCACCACTTTTATTTGTAACTAACGTTACAGCGGTTTCGTCCTGTAAGGACATCATACTTATACTAAGTTTAATGTATAAGTTTGAAAATGTCCTTATAGGACGAAACTGCAGTAACGTTAGTTACAAATAAAAGTGGGAAAAAACATAGAAAATTTCAATTCTCTTTCCTTCATTATGATTTCCTACCACGTAGTAATTACTTCATCCATCAATTTATTTAGTGACTTCATTTGATGAACGCCCCTTTTTTCCTCTGCGGCTGGCGCCCCAGTTGGAATATTTCAAAATCCTTTCTTATTGCATATCCATCAATTTCTTCCTATACAGTGTGTCAATTTTAAAATTCACAATGGGCTATATCTCACGAACGAAAGCTGATATCGAAAAATGCTAAAAACCGTTTCTAGGATAGTGAGGGGGAACTGAAGTGACATGAAAGAAAACTCACCCCCATCAACCCCCTAGACCCCACCCATCAAAACACCAAAAGTTCAAATTGCAAACCCCTACTTGCGATACATCATTGAAAAGACGATAAAAAATGCTATCCAATGGTAATTTAAACTTTTTGAGTTTTGGTGGGCCTAGGGGGTTGATGGGGGTGAGTTATCTTTTACATCACTTTAGTTTCCCCTTACTATCCTAGAAACAGTTTCAATCATTTTTCGATATCAGCTTTTGTTCGTGAGATATAGCCCATTGTAAGTTTTAAAATTGACACACTGTATATGGTTTACCACCAGGATTATGTCAGTTATTTTCCAGATTTTCTAATATATGACTATGCAGTGGTTAACGGTTGTTTTCCATCGATGCGGATGTATTTCAGGGTTTAATTCTATAAATTTCTCCTAAACATAATCGGCCTATTTATTGCCATGTTCTGCCAATAGAGAGATTTGCTGAATATCCAGAACTGCTCCGTCAGCTACTCTCAATGAAACTAAGTGAAGCAATTCAGGGAGTTTCATTATGGATATTCCTTGTGTTGCTTTTCCATCTGAGTCATCATTATCCGTGCTGGAAATCTGAATCGACCGTTCATTCTTATTTAATTACATTATATCATGTAATTCTGGTACATTTCTGTGTTGCACGTCATAGTTACGTTCATTCTACTCTTTGTGTAGAGTTTTCAGTCTCACCATAAATAGAATCGTTTAAATTTTTTTTTTAGCGTGTGCAAGTTATTAAACTTCGAATTGATTGAAAGCAGTTTTTCTTTCGGTTTGTATTTGAAAAAAACTTCTGTAGATGATCTACAATTTTTGTAAATGATTCTTAGTGATGTACTTTCTGCGATTCTGACATCATCTGATACCATACCATTAAGATTCAGTCGTGAAAAGTACATTATTATTGAATTTTTGAAAAAATACATCATGAGTTTTTCTATTTAAAATTCAATATCTTTTCAGGAAAAAATAATATATAGAAGTTTCGATTTAAAAAAAATAAGTTTCTTAAAACTCAAAAACACGTTGCTCTACTATTCTTTATATTTTTCTCATCTTTATATGTCTGAAATGTTCCACTAGTTTGCCAATACAATCGATTTCATACCTCCAAAAATATGGTGGACACCTAATTGTGAACACGAAGCAGGAGCAGTAACAAATCTTGATGATGTCATGTGAGATGATAGCGAAACGTCGATCTATGAAGAACACACAATGGATGAACACCAAATTCACATACACATGTGTATCATAATTACGAAATTGGTAGTTACTCAGAAGATGGCTAAAAATATGATAAATGAATCGAATTGAATTGATTATATGTACGTCCTACAATGACAAGAAAAATTAATATTGATGTAAAAGTTATTGTTTCTTGAACAATGGGGGTTAAGTTAGGTTAGGTTAGGTCTAAAGTGAGTGGGTCTATTCGACGCTCCACCGCAACCCGCAAGG
Source organism: Leptinotarsa decemlineata (assembly GCF_000500325.1). Taxonomy (NCBI): domain Eukaryota; kingdom Metazoa; phylum Arthropoda; class Insecta; order Coleoptera; family Chrysomelidae; genus Leptinotarsa; species Leptinotarsa decemlineata. Next base: position 52,867 of record NW_019290746.1, read on the forward strand.
GTTTATTGTGGCTCACAACTATTCACACTCTGCCAAATAAACCCAGCTTCTTAACGAAGCCGATTAGTTTGTATGGTGGGTGGTCTTTCAGGTCAGATGGTAAGAGTATCTGCCGAAAACTAAGAACCTGATTCGGTCTCCAGTGGGGCAGGCACAAAGTATATGCTCTATTTTCGAAACAGAGGCGACACATACTGTCTTCCGACAGTCCAAGTCTCTGCATTTGATGATTCAAATGACAGTGACATGTAAGAAGGCCTGTTAGAGATCGTAGTTCATTCCTACTGTAGTCCAACAACTGTTTGGTATCAAGCTTAGAAGGGTGAATAAACGCCTTGGAGCGAGCCAATCCTGGAAGATTCCGACAGAAGTCCATAAATCTTCTTGCTATCCAGGTGTTCAATGTTTATTTGGCAAAGCCTAAGGCGATGCCAATGACAGGTTCAGGTCCGATGAAGCTGCTTGCAGCACCCTCAGCAGGAGAGTCAGCAGCTTCCTTGTCTTCCAGGCCAGTATGGCCAGGAATCCAGACCAGAGACAATATGTTAAGTCTTCCTATCGAGGATATCCGTTTTTGGCAATTCGCTACCAATTTAGAGGTTGCTCGGTAGGAGCCAAGAGCTACCAACGCCGCTTGACTGTCAGACAATATTTTTATTGATTTGTGTGTGAGGTTGGATTTATCCATTTGTTTGAAGCTGATTGACAATGTTTCATGATGAATTTCACTAGTTCGGACTTCCATTGTCTACTATATAAAATGACTTGACATCTCTGGAACCACTAAAAAAGAAGAATTAAAAATGAATAGCTGAAAATAACAATTATATTGAGCAAAATAAACCTGAAATGAAATAATAGTGAAATAAAATACAAGTAAAATAGAACAATTGAACAAAAATAAATAAATGAAAAAAGAAGAAAATAAAAATAAAAAGTTGAGAGATTCCAAGTCACGTTAGTTCACGACGTTTCGATTGTTAGTATCTACAATCGTCTTCGGGTGATGACTGGACTGATTCCTCCGAGAGATGACTATTTATAGGTCGTTCGAGTACTTTCACTCATATCCGCTTTCCATTTTCCGCTTCACTGGTTCCGTGGGAGATGACCGTTTGGCGGGAGTTGGCCATTTTTCGCTTGATGATGGGTTTCCATATGTTGCGTATTTCTACGCTGGCTTGGCTGAATACGTTGTTGGACAACATGTAAGCGGCTTCCTTGAATTTTTTCCTAAACCGATGTTCCTCTCTGTGCAAGATCTCAGTTTGGGACCACTCGATGTTGTGTTGATGAGTCCAAGCATGGTCTGTTATTCCTGATTTGCTGGTTTCCCCTCGCTGTGTGTGTTCCTTGTGTTCGGCAATGCGAACATTCAATGGCCTCTTAGTTTCACCAATATAGGATTTTCCGCACTCACAGGGTATCCGGTAAATGCAATTCTTGGAATCGCAGACCGCGTTTGGTGGCCTGGTTTTCGTGAGGCTGCTACGGATAGTGTTGCCGGATCTGAAACAGGTTCTGATGTTGTACTTGGAATCAATTCTTCTTATCCTCTCCGATAATCCTCTGATGTAGAAAAGTGCAAGCACTGGTTGTGACGGCTTCTCTTTCTTGCGAGGCTCCTGCTGTCTTTCAGCCAAGGTCTTTTCTACCATCGCTTTGGAGTAGCCATTTCGTTGAAGATCATTTTTGATGATGTCTAGTTCCTTCTCGAGACCTTCCTTCGTGTTACAGAGCCCGAAAGCACGGTCTAATAAAGTCTTGATGATTCCTCTTTTAGTTGATTGATGGTGGTTGGATTCGTGGTTCAGATACTGTCCCGTATCAAATCGGAAGTCCGAACTAGTGAAATGGATTTATCCAATCTCTCCGCACACAATTCAATTGAACAATGGGAGACATCTATCACGATATCCCGCATTAGAAATTATTCTTATTGCTTTTTTGTGTAACAAATGTATTTTTCAAAGAAGTATCTGTAGCTAATATAAAAAAGGAGAAAAGCGTAAAAAGAGAAACAAATTCTCTCAATTGCTTCAATGAAGATATATATTGGACATATCCAATTTAAGGTGCCATCCAGAGTTATACCAGTTTTTCCTTTTGCATTCTTTTGTTGAAAGAAAATGTTAGCTTCTGGGTTTTTTGTATATCAAGTTCAGGAAGAATGGCGTTGAATAATTTTTCAGACTATATCTATGATAAGCATAAATGTAGGGCATTCACTTTAGCGACTCAGTCAAATGCCTTGCTTACAGCGCTATTTATTGAGGTGCTTTTTATTTTCAACGTGATACTTAACATTTCGATAATGCTAACAACTTGATGACAAGGCAAAACTTTCTAATGGTTCAATCATTCGTTAAAATCGCAAAATCATACAAAAACTCCCGGGTCTAGTGGAAGGAATAAAAAAATGAAAAATAAATCCGTAAGTGGCAGGAGAACGGGTGGCCTTCTGAAATCATTGTTGAAAATTGTATCACAAAAACCTGCCCCTGACAAAAGATAGAAATTAAATATTTAACAAAAACATGAACAGGAAAAGTTTTTTGCTACGTTCATATTAAAATTTTAATCGTACTATTAAACCCACTTTGCTAGAAGCGTTCATAAATTGCGAGTAAGTCAGTGGGCAGGAAAATGTGGAATGGAGAGTTATTAAAGTTTTTATCACAGGTAAGGTTCTTCAACGAACATTTTACAAAAAAATAGTAGTCTGTGGACAACTTTTTCGAAATATGTTTGCTGCGTTGACGTTGATGAAATTTGTTATCGAATAATAATAATAATAATACGTCTATATTATTTTCCGCATACAGTACACCTATATTAAAAAAATATTTGGAAAATAAAAGAGAGCGAAGTTCATTTTCTCCAACGAAGCAATCACTTACTTCATCAGGAATATGTTCTGTTGAATTTCAAAATTACTATGGGTATGCATTCTGAGAGCGGTGCCCGAGCAAAATGCCATTCTACATCGAATTTAAATCAATGTAAATCAGTGATAGCTTGGCAAGTTACAGAATTTCGTGTCATAAATCTTTCCCACAGTTTCAATCGAACTTTTATAATAATTTTCATTTTGGTGAAATTTTTTTATACGCCGGGTAAAATGAATATAAATCAACTATAAAAATCTGAGAACGCAGGTGTTTCCCTTTTCTAAACTTTGTTTAACATTTAGATTCGGATCTTCACATTTCATCCTTTAATGAGTGAATAATAAATAATATAATCATAAAACAACATTTTTTCGGTGAATCTTCTCTGGTATTTTCGATTTTCTTTTCTTGTACTAAGTTGATGTCTCTTGACAGAAATATTTTGTAGCTGCAGCTAGCTGTGTGGTTTTGTGAAAAATCTACTTTGACAGCATCTATTCAAGTTGGTGAACACTATTGACTGACGACAGAAAAGCTGGTGAAGCTAAGGAAGAAGCCGAACGTAGCCCTAGTCCGCCAAGGTTTACAGAAGGCGTTGCTTAGAGCCATGAATCATTACTGACATGATTGTTTGTAACATATTCCGTCGTGTTGCGGAGTAAATTATCTAATTCGTTAAGCTCTAACTGACTTGACCAAGTGGAGGAACATCTGAGGATGTACATGAGTTTTGGAATCGCCAAACAATTTTTCAAAAGAAAAAATGCAACGTGTTTAGGAAGTTCATTCAATCTGATGATCAGCAATTTGAATGATTACCGTTTCTCTCGAAGGTGTTCTGAAAGTGAATCTTTAGAAAGAGGTGCGCCCTGAAGACTCCATTTAGACTTTTCCAAAATTCTTATACCAGGAGCCAGTTTCAAAATGATGGATTCGGAAATATTATTCGGGGTTGAAAGAGTAATCAACTCGCATTTATCAAAATTTACTTCAAGTACAAGATATTTTCGATAATTAATGATTTTTTCTAAATCCTTTGAAATAATGTTTTCATCGCCAGCGATTGAGCCATCGTCCAAATACCAACAATTAAATTCGGATGATAAGCTTCTAGTGAGTTCGTTGATGGTCAGACAAAAAAGAGTAAGGGATCCTAAGGGATCACCATGTTGAACACCTCTCTCAGAAGGAATCAGGTGTTCACTAAAACTCAAATGAGAAGCCGATTTATAACACTGACTTAAGAAGGGATATAATCCTGGAAACGATGTGGTGTAATGTGTATTTATCAATGTTCCAAGTAAGTTGTTATTTGAAAAAACTGTAAGAAAACGTATATTTGTTGGCTGAAGAATAAGTCTAAAAGGATTGACTTTCAATGAAATATTTCTTACCTTCGATAAGGGGTGGCATACACCCTTAGGGTAAAAGACACTCCCGATACAAGGTCAACTTAGAAGTGGTGGGTGCGAATCGGTGCTGTATGGCAAAATTATACTGTATATATTATCTACTTTCAAGATTGGACTATATACCGCGTTTGATGAGTTGCTTTTCAAGAGGTTGCTACGGATGGTGGATCTCAATCTGAAATAGATCTGATGTTGTACTTGTTGTCCTTCATTCAAGGTGTGTTCCACCAGTTTCTCGTAGTAAAAATTCAATTGGAATCTTTCTTCATGTTGCCCAGTTCCTTGGCAAGACTCTCCTTCATGTTACTTAGACTAAATTCATGATCTATTAAGGTATAAACGATTTCTTTCAGTCAAACTCGATTGACAAAATTTGGTTTATACCCTATAATAAAGGGTATAGGGCATATATTTTCGGAACCGGTTCTGATATCGTCAGATATTTTTCCTAACTGAATAGACCTTTTTGCTATTTATTTGACCTACTATCTCTCATACTTCAAAAGTTACATTCATTGAAACTGACCACACCGTTTGTTTTTTTTCAGCTACGAAAGAACTTAAAGTAAATGTTTCCATATCATTGCCGAACCGCGATCTTCAATCTTCATAGACAATTCCATTGTTCGGAAACCGGAAACGAAATCAGCAAACTTTAAAACTCCGACTTCCGCCTTATTCCATAGCCTGCCGCAACTAAAAGGTATAAATGGGGAAATGGGTAATCGATGCAAGGTGGAGGTTGAGGAAATGGAGAAAACGCGTTTTCCACGTGCCGACGACCGCTTCAGACGGCGCTAATGTGTTTGCCAGAGGCAGATATTTACATTCGCAAATATATCAAAGGCTCCGTCGGTTTTCGAAGACCGTCGACGAATATTCCCTTTGGAGAGTCTAATTCGAAAACGCCGCCGTGGGTTTTTGTTTACCGATATTAAGTGCTGAGAGGCCATTGAAAAGCAAGCAAATATGTGAAGTAGAATTCACGTGACTCGGAAAAAATTAAATATGAGTAGTAAGGTACGCAATGGAAAATGTCACAGGCTCGGACTTCCGTGTCTGAAAAAGTATTGAGGAATAGATATGTGAAAGACATTTTTCCGGTTTTTGGCCGTAGTCTGGAGGTTTTTATGCCTGGCGTTTCGTCTACTACAGCGGTATGGATTATCAAAACGTTGTGGTAACGTTCGCAGTGCTCTAGTTGGTAATCGAGTTTTTGTTCCCGTTGTTTCGAATGCTGTAACTTTGCCGTTACCACATAGCCTTTGATAATGTCTACGGCAGTAGCAAACGAAACGTCAGGAATAAAGACCTACAGACCTACTGACCAAATTCTTCTTTTCGAAAGAGAGGTCATTGCTGACATCGCACCACAACAAAATTCCTCAGCTATACGAAATACCCCAGATTCACAAAAAGAATATTCCGCTTACGCCTATCATCAGTTCCATAGAGATTCAGTTACTCAAAACTTGTCCAGGATCCTGCTAGCAATCATTTAACAGATATATAGACAAATTTCATCTATCGTGACGAATTAAAACTATTTTGTAGAATTACTGGAGGCAATGGCATTTTTAGAACGGGAACAGCTAATTGAATTCGGTCTAGATCATACAGAGAAAGATATTTCGAAGACGAGGACCAGGAGATAGTTTTCCAAAAGGAGTAATTATGTAATTATTGGGATGATGTGTCAGGAACTGCTATTCCCAGCAGATGAATGGATTTTTCACACAAGATGAGAAATTCCCAACTGGTTCCACACTTTCGCCAGCTATAGCCAACGTATACATAAAGTGATTGACTATTGAAAAGGCCCGACAGAAGCCCCGAGTCTGATGTATACTGACGATATCTTAATAGCACCAACCGTCGATGTTGGAAAGTGTAATTCGAAAACGCAAACGTGGGTTTTTATTTGCCGATATTGAGTGCTAGGAAGTCACTGGAAATCAATAAAATATGTGAAAATAAATTTATGTAACTTGATAAGAAAAAATTTTTCGAAATGAAACTACGAAATGAGAAATGTTCATACTACCGTTTTCTGAAAAAGTGTTGACAGATTGAATTTACGAAAAGAAGAGTTACTTTCAAAAAGAAATAGTGTTAAAAAATAAGAAGTAGTTAACAATAAACCAAAATATAAAAAAAAAACTCATTTTCACTAGAAGGGTTTTACGAAAACCGCGACACTTGTTTCGCTATACAATAGCTTTCTCGAGCGTTAATATTATTAACGCTAAAGAGTTTTAACATGGATTTTCATCAAGTGTTGGCCAGTTCTATTCAATTTTCAAAATATAACAAATTGATTTATGAATAGGAGAGAAGAGGGTAGGTTCGGATATGGGGCACTTCCGGACATTTCAAATTTACCGCCCAGCAATGACACAAAATTCACCGATCAGAGACAAATGCTTTTGTTAACAGTTTGGAATCGTTGACGCCGGCTTGTGTTTCTTGAATTTGATTAAAAAGTGGATATTTATTCGAAAGTTCCCAAAAGGGATTAGTGATACAAGGTTGAGGTATCTACTAGTAAGGTCTTACACCTCAAGGAGTGAATTTCAGGTAAGAAATGATGAGTCTATCAGGAAGAACGCATATTTTCATTCATCTGACCTCAAAAAAGTATGATGACTGTTTAGTGTTTGAGGAAATTGTGACGATAAAACTCAACTATATACAGCTGGGGCAGGTTCGGACTGACCGGGGCTGCCCCTGCTTCATTTTCGTGTTCGTCCAGATATGCCCCATGATCTATCTTTCAGTAACTTCTTACTGTTCGTAGGATGGTGAGAACATACAAAAGAAAACGTCCTATTCAGCCAGAAATTCCTAGAGAAGTCTTGAAAAACGCTGTGAAGAATGTTATCAGCAAGAGTATGTCATTAAGAGCTGCTGCAATAAGATTCAATATACCGAAATCAACTTTATTCGACAAAGTTGTCAGAGCTAAAAAGCGTTCCAATAATAATATTGAAGAATCTGGAAATGAAGGTGGTGAATCAGAGGAAGAGTTTGCATCATCAAAATATGCAACACGGCAAGTGTTTTCACAAAATGAAGAAATCGAGCTGGAGATATATCTCAAAAAGTCTTCAAAAATATGCTACGGCTTGACATATGAACTCTGTCGTGGACTGGCTTTCCAATATGCTTCAAAACTGAATAAGAAAATTCCGAGAAATTGGGAAATCAACAAGAAAGCAGGAATCGACTGGATGCAATGTTTCATGAAACGCCATCCAATGCTTTCCAATTGTAAACCTGAGAATACTAGTATAGCTAGTATATGGAATACTGATGAAACCGGTATAACCACAGTCCTTCAAACGCCAAGAGTGATAGCAGAAACAGGATCAAAAGCTGTACAACAATGCGTATCTGCTGAACGATGATCTCTTGTAACGATGTATGGAATAATATCGGCTGTTGGGGCTTCAATTCCACCTCTTTATATCTTTCTCGTGTGAGGATGAAGGATCAGTTCTTGTATGGTGCCGTTCCTGGGGCTGTTGGTTATGCTGAGAAATCGGGATGGATGTCGACCAGGGTCTTTCTCAAACTGTTAGAACATATACAAAAACATACGAACAGTAGCCTTTCAAATTAAATACTACTGCTGATGGATAATCACGAGACACACGTTTCTATTGATGCCATCTTGTATGCAAGAGAACTCGGAATTGTATTATTGTCTTTCCCGCCACATTCCACACATAAAATGCAGCCACTGGATAAAGGAGTGTTTGGTCCATTCAAATCCAAATGCAAGATTTCATTCATTGATTTCATTCTGTCAAATCCTGGTAACCAATAACTATTTATGATGTTGCCAAATTGTCAGCACAACTATATCTGCAAACATTTACTCCCTGTATTATTATAAGTAGTTTCAACAGTACTGGGTTATGGCCTATTAATTCTCTGGTTTATAAAGACGAGGATTTCTGTGCCTCATTCGCAACAGACCGTCCTCTTGAAAACAAGGATGGGGAGCCCTCTGCAGAAATTGTCGACACAAGTATTGATGTTCAGCCTCATTCCAATGATCAAATTCAATGCTCATCTAAAAATCACGAAGTAGAAGATATAGTAAGGGATTTGTTGAACATAATAATACATGAAGCTACCAAACCAAAAATTAAAATACTTTCTGTTGTATCTCTTGTCAAACTATCAGATGTGAAACCCCTACCGAAGGCTGGTCCCAGAAATACAAGCAGAAAATCGAGAAAGGGAATATCAAGAATTTACACCAGTACTCCGGAAAAACAAAGAATAAAAGAATTGGAGAAAGCCAAACTGATGGATGTGAAGAAAACAAACACTTCGAGAAAATTGGTGTCTGAATGTAAACCAAAGAAAATGCAAAGTAGTAAGCAATCAAAGAAGAGAAAAAAGAATAAAACAGTTTCAGATGACATCTAGTCATCAGATTCTGATATAAATTTACCTTTAACTGCCACGAAAATTATAAAAAGGAATGATTCATCTGATTCTAATATTTATTTATATTATAGAAGTGATGATGATGAGCTCAATGAACTTTTAGATGACGAAAAAATCCTAAAAGGTGATTATCTATTAGTGAAGTTCGCAATAAAAAAAAGATCCTTGCATTATGTTGGGAAAGTGATCAATGTGATGGAAAATGTGGAATTCGAAGTAACATTTTTGAAGAAGTGTATACAAGGATTTGTTTATCCAGAAGGATAAACAAATCCTTGTATTTCCAGAGGAAAGACATTGTATCAAAGTTACCTAAGCCTATGACAACACCGGGGACTTCAAGAATGGCATAAATGCATATTCGTCTGAACCTACCCCAATCATGTCCGAAAGTGCCCCACCTTGAGGCACTTCCGGCCAATTCCCCAAATTCACTAATATTACATTTTCTGGAAAACTATTCAAAATTTGCATGTATATGATAATGAAAAGTCATATCACAAGAAGGTTCCATTTTACGAAATTCCAACAACTTGATAATGTTAACAAACGATGGAGATATAATAATTTGTAAAACGGTGTCCGAACCTGCCCCCTTCTCCCCTACCATTGTTATGAATACCGTTTTTTACGAGCAGAAATCTAAGAAGTTTTTCACGAAGATTATCTCAAATTTCTTTCGTCTAAAAACTGTTGATAGATTTCATTTCCGAAAAAAAAGAGGATCTGCTAACTCCACATTACAGTAAGTACCCTCATCTGTATGGACTATCCAAGATCCACAATGAGGATATTCCTCCTGGGCCGATCTTCAGTTCTGGAGATTCAGCCACTCAGAACAACTTGTTCAGATACCTACCTTCAATCTTTCAACAGTAAAAAAGTTGAATGTCACTTTCGTGAAGAATTCAAGGCACTTTGTTGAGATAATCGAATAATCGAACGTCTGTACATCTACTATCCAGTTAAAAAAGCACTAAAACTCTTGCTGATGAAGCTATTTGAAGACGAGGACTTCAAGTCAGAACGAGGTTATCAATAGAAGTAGGTAATTATGGAATTTCTTGGACGCTAAGTACGGAACTGCTATTTTCCGATGAGGAATGAATTCTTTACGCATGACATAGGGCTGTCAACGGTAATGGCACTTTCACAGAATATAACTGTTGTAGTTTGTAGAAAATCAACTGTAAACTCTACTCAACAAGGTTTTAATCATCAACATCAAATGGATACATTTAATATACATAACTCACTGAATTAATAATCATGTCCCAGGACACAGTAAAAACAAAATCTATCAAATGAAGTGAAAATTAATTTTTGCAACTCTCCCACTCTTTGTTCACTTAGGAAAAGTTATACACAGGCCTTGTCGATTCCGCGAAAAATTTTCTCGTGGTAAGGGTTTGGTTAAAATATCTGCCAACTGCTTTTCTCATTCGGTGTAAACAATAGTGATATTTTTTTGAACCTGATGTAATGATATTTGCCATCTATGTGTTTTATAGGAAATGAAAGTGGGAACTCAACTGAACCAGGTTTCAATATTCAACATCAAAAGGATGCAGTTAATATAATTACAACATAACACACTAAATCAATAATCACTTCCAAGAAATCAATAAAAACAAAATCTATCGAATGAAGTGAACTTGGATTTCTGCAGCAATAACCAACAGATAGATGGAATCATTTGAAACGTTTGTTTCGTTTTATACTGGTGAAATGCAATTGATCACCAGTTGCAATGCTCTGCTACCAAAATATGTTTTGTCATTGAAAACTATCGAAGTCTACACCGATTATAGTTTTTGAATAAAATCTGGGCTGCTTTTAAATCAATAACGTATAGAAAGTGGAATATATCAAAACAGTGACGTACCATAACACATGGAAACAGGCTCAAAATAGATAAATAAGCTCGTTACTAAACAATGTTGGCTAGTGGTTCAAGAAGTCTTGAGTCTGGGTAAGATACGTTGACGATTCTTGGAATTCAAAGGTATTCACTTTCATAGAATGAAAAAATTAAATGAAAATGAAAAATAAAAGTGAAGGACAAATTACTGAATTTGCCCAGAAATGTTCCTGAAATGTAAGTTGAAATTCAGATAGATTACTTGTCAGTAACACTGCGATAATAATGTACAGATACTTCAAAAAACAAAAAATACATATGAGTTTTATATAAAAATATACTCTCCTTTTGATGTCGTTTCGAAAACTTCTTCTGCTCCTAAGTTCCCATGTGTGTGTAATTGAATTGAATTTTAAAAGATTTTGATCAGGATTCGACAAGGAGAACAGATTCTTTGCATTATATTTTCACATGAAATTCATATATTATGTGTAAAGACAAAATTGATAATAAAAGTGTAACTGACAAGTTGGGCAAGTTTAGTGGTTTGCTCTCCACATTTTAATTTATTTCGAAATGTTTTTGTAAATGTCAAGAGCGACCTGTGCACTTCCCCAAATTAAATTTGGAATAAAAACTTACTACTTCACAACAGCAGTCTATTTTATGGATTTTGGGCAGTCTATTATTCATCTTCAGGAACAGGAGACCATACATATAGTGGTCAAATATATCAGATATATCAGTAATGCGCTCATTTTCAACAGTGTTATAACTGAATAATAATGGGCAATTATCACTAATTTAACTTGAAAACATTAAAAATCGAGGAGTGGGCCAGTAACAAGAGTGTATCCTGGATTTCTGCTCAAAGAGTGAAGCTTATCAACTTCGTTTATCAACGTGTTCATAAAAATATAACTGATATCGGCTATTAGATGTTTGCTGAGATGAAATATAACACATAATTAACGAAACAATACAGTAAAATTGCCGGATAATAAACTTGAAAATGAAATTAAATTTCCAAAGCTAACATTCAACACGACAAAAAAATTACAACATTTGCAACTGAATTGAATAAATGAAATAGATAAAATCTAATGAGCGTTGAAAGTAGGTTTCCACCGCAAATGTACGATCGAACCCCTAAGATTTTTTCTAGTCGCTAGTTTGTCGTCTTAGTTCCTAGGGAGGAAAGTAACTACCTTGGTGAATACGTACGTGATTGACAAACGGCAGGTATTCTTTCATATATAATAAATACGTAAACAAATCTCGAAACAGAGGCAGATCACATCTGACGGCATTGTCCCAGAAAATTATGAGCGTGGGGAAATAATATAATTTATTAGAAATTGCCACGCTCGTTTGTGATATATGCCACCACAGAGCCGAGCCCTCTACAGTCACATATCCAGATAAAATACCTTATATTCTGTCATACGTGATGTACGATTTGGGCGGTATGGATTTCGATTGTGAAACGGCCATTGGGGCTATCTTGTACATCCATGAATTTTTATTATCATTGTCGTTTCAACGGATACCGAAGAGACTCTTGGTGTTAACATCATTGGTGTACACGTAGGTTTCATTGGCGGTATGGATTTTTGTAACGGTATTTTAACTTTCAGTTGTATTTGATATTTTCAATATATGAAGTAGCTGAATACTGGGGATGGAAAAAATCAGAAACTTAGCGTATATATCTCTAATGTTTGCTGTTCAAAGATAATAATACTCTCGTTAAAAATTAAACATTAGTGGGAATTGATAATATATCAACAAACACCTTCGATAATCTTCCGGTAGCAGCAATGATCGTAAAAATAAAAGGGACTCACTTATTTACATCATTTATTGAAATCGGCAATCTTGAACTTGCTAAAGTCATGCTATAGAGCTGGACGTTGTCAAATCGAATCCGTGACAATTGTTCAATATCCACCAATACTGATTCAAACTTTGTCGCCAACGAGTTTTATTCCGTAACTCAAAATTAGAACCTTTGTCATGAAATAAAAATCGACATCAAACATTCTACTATTGCCATTATCCTCGTGTTCTAGGTAGAGTTCGTCAAGCCACCTAGAGAATTTCGATTATGTATTTCATGTTCACTCAGTTTTGCTTAAATAAATTTTCGCTCAATGTATACTATGGATATAATTACTAACTAAATTTGAACCGAATGTAATGACATTTACGGTAGTTGGAAAATTGCGGTTTGCGTATCAAAATCAAATGAAGGACATTCGTTCTAGACTTATAATTATCGGTAATCGCTGTGTTTTGGAGGTGTTCCGATTTTGAGTTATGATTTTTGCATAAACGCGTCGACCGAAACTAGGAACTAGGAAGTAATTTCAATTAATAATTCATATCGTACTAGTTTATAATTGTTTGAATTGATGAGGGTATATTTTTAGGAGATAAGTTTTTGAGAAAGAGAGGTTTTTGACTTTCTACTTCTACATCTTAATATATAAATATATGAAACTTCCGAAGAAAGAAAGAAAGAAAATGATAAAGTTCAAAATGACCTCGGAATTTTCCCACATTTTCTGTATGAAAATGGGGAAGTAGAGAGCAAAAAACCTTCCTTTTCAGAAACTTCATTATTATGTTTCTATATCTTGATTGCGAATTACCTAATAGTGTCTATCGATAATACGTTTCCCCACCAGAACAAAATACCATCTCTCGACGAGCATTTCGCTAACCAAGCAATATCAGAAAATGACTACAAGTTGTTGTCATGGAAATGATAGTGCGGATATAAAATACTCTTTACGGGCACGCATGGACTTCAAGGCAAAACAGCAGTTCATTAAAAACGTCTCATTCGGAACTTCTTGAATGCGTTTTCAAACACCTTCTCTAGACAGAACAGAACTATAAGTTGAAACTGAATAGAATTTTCGGATTTTTTAAAATATTTTTATGTATTTACCACGGGAATCAATAGATGTGTATATGTTTTGAGGCGACTATTGAATCCCAGAAAAATGGAAAGATCCAAGCAAAGGAATTATCGAAATCGGTTGGTGTTATTTAGAATTATTCACGTATTTGTCTATGAATAGTTTATACAAATTTAAAAGTTTTATGAATTGGTCTAATATGAAATTTAAATGGAACAACATCTGAATTATCTGAAAATCTCTTCATTTTTTAAGTTGGTTAAAAGGTGGTGAACTAATTATTACTATCAATTACTGTGTAAATTCTCATGGATATAAATACCAAGTTTATACTAAATGTCTATATAGTCTCTTGAACATTTTTTTTTCAACTGAAAACAAACTTAGAGGAAGACTATTGTGTAGAAGAAAGCACTCATTGTGCCAAAAAGGTTTTGGCTTTTTCGATTTCTTTACACTACACGTGTATTTATTTCAAAGACAAACTGAAAAAAATCATCCGAAGTAACTACTTTCAAACATATATATTGAAGTAGGCAAAAATTATTCCTTCACATTCAGTGTATTTCAAACATTCGTAAAGAAATTGAAAGGAACGCTACACAATGCCATATATTATTATTTTTATTATTATTAAACATAGTCGGAGACTGCGTCCTATGAAAGCCTACTAAATACAACACTGGATGAATATGAAAGCCTAGCAAAATACAAGTTATTGTGAACAATAGATACAAAACGTAACAGATAGATTCAAAACGTTGTGTTTCGGATGGTTTTTGGGTTTTGCGTGGTCTTCTTTGGTTATAATTTCCAAACGTTTCGACTGCAACTGCGGCAGTTATCTTCAGTGACGTGGTCGGAGTACTTTTCTTGACATGTCAACTGAAACTGACACTCCCATTTCTGTCGTGTCATTTATAGTGCTGATTTTTCACGCACTTTCTGTAATGGCGGGTTCGCGATTTGGTTGACTTGACTTCGTTTTAGCGCTTTCCAAAGTTGTGTGCCTGATCTTTGGTAGATATGTTCTCTCTTCCTTTCTGTTGAAGTTCTCTTGGTGTTTGTGTATTTCTATGGCTTTTACATGTCAGGTTCAGCGACTGCAGATTTCTCAGTTTGTCCCAATCGGCAACTCCGCTTGTGCTCGACTAGACGGGTACCAATACTTATTTTCGTTTGAACGATATAGACTTTACCACAGTTACATGGAATCCTGTAAATTCCCGCCGATTTGAGTGGATTCCTGCTGTCTTTTGCTCATCTCAGATACTCAGATATTTTTTTAGTTGGTTTGAAGACGGTGTTAATTTTCTCCTTCTTCAGAATTTTCTCGATTTGGTTGGTGACACCTTCTACGTATGGCAGAAAGAGAGTGCCTTGGGGTTGATCTTCACTGGTGTTTCTCTTCTTTTCCTTTGGACGTGTAGCGCGGATTATGTCTTTTCTGTCGTAGCCGTTCGCTTCTAACACAGTTGTTAGGTGTTTTATTTCGTCGTCGACGTACCTTTCTTCACATATTCTCAAAGCTCTGTTCACTAGGGTGTTGATGATGGTTCCTTTCTATTTCGGATGATGGTTGGATCCATTATGTAGGTATCGATCTGTGTGTGTTTTCTTCCTGTACACCTTATGGTCTAGTTGATAACCTTCCTTGATGATTGAAACATCAAGGAAAAGGATTTGGAGGTTGTCTTCTAATTACATAGTGAGCTGGATTTTCGGATGAAAACTATTCAGATGATTTAGGAGATTCTGAAGTTCTTCTTTTCCATGAGTCGAAACAACGATATAATTGAAAGACACATGTAAAAAAATTAATCAAAATATTGGCACGTTTGAATGTTAACAAAATATGATTGGACCAAGTTAGATTTGGAGTGAAGAAAGACACGGATTGTTTTTCCTTAAATGTGTATGACGACACATTAATAGTTGAAGGGAGAATCCACGTTTTCCTGAACGATGACTGGTAGAAGGCTTGGTGTAAATTTTGGTATTACCAGCAGAGAAGGATTTGTTGACTATTTATTCGGAATGTAATACCGTTTGTCCAAGTCATAAAAAAATCATCCTAAGGACGGTGCCTTGAGGCACTCCATTCAGAGAGTGTCGAAGAAAATTGATTTGACAATTTCAACTACGAAGCTTCTGTTTGACAGGTAATTTGCGATACAAGAATGAGGTTTTTTCCGAATACCAATGTTTTGAAATATATAATGAGAGTGATCTAGAAAGTTTCCGACCTCAACATGAAGAAAGCGGCACTCGAAAACTAGTGAATTTTGTTGTTCATCTGTTGACAGTTACTCACCAAAGTTTCAGTCATGTTGGACTCGCAGTTGTTATGTGAGTTGTGATGTGATGGGTGTGATAAAAATGGACAAAATCGAATATCGAGCTGTGATTAGATATTTGTTTATGAAAGGCAATACGCCCACGCAAATCAAAGATGAGTTGGATTCAGTATATGGGGATTCTGCACCGTCATTTACCACAGTGAACATTTGGGCAGCTGAATTTAAACATGCCCGTTAGAGCTTGGGAGACGGGGAACGTTCAGGACGTTCAAAAACTACAACTATCGACGAAAACGTCGTCAAAATGAGATAGATAGCAAAGGTTATGAACATGTTAAAAGAACGTGTCGGTCGGCCGGTAGCCGGTCGGTTCGACGTGGGTGTTTTGTTCACTCAATCAATGGGCCGCCGTGTTAGTCGGTGGTTCAGGCCACAGGCTTGAACGATCGACTTCTACTTGCTATCATCCAACTCGTGTTAGGAAGCACAAGTTAAAAGGTAAGACCTCGTTAGTCCTTAGCTCGCGTGTATTTCCCACATATTAAATCAACATTTAGGCATGAGAAGGCTGTCCGTGCGTTGGGTGCCGCTTTTGTTCAAGTTGCATCACAACAGTTTTCGAACATTTTCATTGCTCTGTTGGTGCACTTAAGGCGCAATAAATCCGAGTTTTGATGCGGATTAATTACACTGTAGATGAAACTTGGATACACCATAATACGCACGAAACAAAAATACAGTCCAAACAGTGGACTGTAAAGAGGGAACTGGGTCCAAAAATACAAAAACTGTTTTTTCTGCTGAGATAATGATGGCGACTGATAGTCATGGAGATTTGATCGATTATCTTCAAAAAGGAAAAACCATCACAGGAGCATACTTCGCATCATTAGTTGACAAGTTGAAAGCAGAAAATCATGTTTAACCAAAGACAACATACCGTCCCACACACCAAAGTTTGCCATGGCAAAAATCCACGAATTGCGGTTTGAAATGCTTGACCATCCGCCTCACTCAACAGATATAGCCCCAAGTGACTTCCTTTTGTTCCCTCATCTGAAAATTGCGCTAAGATGACAGATTTTCGTCAAATCAAGAGGCAAACACCTTCGTGAACAATTATTTCGCAGAGAAAATCGCCGAGTACTATTTGGATGAGTTAGAGAGATGGGAGATTCGCTAAAAGAAGTGTGTGTAGTTGAAAGGAGACTATTTTGAAAAATGAAAAAAATTAGCCTTCTTGTAGAAACTCTTTGCCTTTACAAAGCACGGGTCTTCAACTCTGACAATAGACAGTGAATTTATACAAATCAAAAACAGACTTTTGAGGAGCAATATGAGTGATACTTGATAAAGAACATCTTATATCACTTTTTTCAACACATGGCTTTCTACTTTTTCAAATTTGCAATGGACGTTTCTTTCAATCCCCAAACTGTATAAGTTCTTCAGAAGAATGTAGTGGGTAACTGAACTAGGAACCTTCGCAATTCTAGAGATTAGATTAATTACTGATTCATTGAATTTTACTTTACCTTCTAGCTCAAAGTATTTTATATCTTCGCATCATGGTTCATTTCACTCTCCATTCCAATTCATGGAAGAGCATTGAATGGTGATTCAACTAGTCCTTCATTTACCTTTAAACTGAGAAGTACTAAGTTGAAATTACGTACGAGTTTGATATTAGTTTCACTTCATATAATTTTGGTTGAAGAGTGTATAGTCACGGATACATTGATTTTCCTTTTCTACAAAATTGCGGCCAAAGTTAAACTGAAACTGAAATGGTTTTCGCACGCGAAAGTTACATAAAATTCAAATTAGGAAAATTTGCTTGAACAAATTTGTTCATGTACAGCGGTTACATTTACAGTCATGCAGATTTATTTTTATTGATAATGTCGATAGGACAGCCTAAAGTGTCTGAATATATTTGTGATATTTTTCGAAATATTGACATTTTTGAAAGACAGAATGATTCGGGCGTGGCTTTACTGTAAAGGTATGTCCGAAGAAGACATTGTTTGGCGAACACATTTTGCGTTTTTGTAAAACTGTTCAGTGAAAATCTCACAATGAAGTGTTTTTTTTTGAATATGAGAAAGATGGAGGCTGTTTACTTTTTCTAGTGGCATTTGCCGTTTTCCAAGATTTTTGACTGTCTGTTATTTTGAGAAAGTTTCTCAATATTTCTGCTAGACGCTTCATTGAATATGTCAATTCCATCCACCCGTCGATAAAATTCACCACTGAGAGGGAGGTAAATAATTCAATAAATCACGTTGAGTCAATAACGAATAACGAAAAATAACAATAAACATGAATTTGTAATTTTCCACAAACCATCTTACACGAACATTATCATGCATAATTCCTTCACACACCCACATACGAGTAATTGCCGGAGAGTTTGATCAAACGAATCGCGGTTAACAACGGTTATAAGGTAGGTATTATAGACTCTATTCTTTCCGAAAAACTACAAAAGTAAGCCATGGTTCTGGTCTACCCAAATTCAAGATGCGATAACATCAGTTATTAGATATTGTCATATTTGGCTGAACCAACCAATAATTCCCCGTTTTTAACAGAAAGAATAATGGTCTAAGTGAATTTATCAATAACAATAAAGACAAAACTTTGGTATCGGATAGATCGGGAGTATACAGGGGTGCGCAAAAGTCCGGAATAAAATTAATATCTTTTCAACCTGTATTTTAGGAAAAAAACGCTGAAACAAGTCAGTTGATTTCACGTTGTACGCATTTTTTGGCAATAAAATGAAATTTTTTTCAACAGCTTAGCTGCAACCCTCCCCAACTTTTTTTTCAAATGCAAACCTATGTCGTGTAAAGGCTCATTGAAAAGCTCGTAAAAAATGAAATCTGACCATACCCTTCATTTTTTTTACTCATGCGGTTACCACGAAATGAAAAAAAACACTTTTAAAACCAAAAAAGTTATAAATACCTATTTAGTGCTATTAATGGGTGAATTAACGTTGCAAAAAACAAATAAGTGGTGATGATGTACATTGCTCAACAATTGCTAAGGATCACCAGTACCTACTGTCTAAAAATTTACAAATTTTAAGAACAGACCAACCGCGCCAGGCACCACAAAATTTTTTATTGATTTATGTGTAAAACTGATAACGTAACGTAGCATCAACATTCTGTGGATTTTATTTTTTCACCAAAAACTTACACATAAAATTAGTTCCATCCCAAGCAATTGTTGACCAATGTACCTCAAAAAGAGAAAAAGTTTGTTGCGTTTTTTGTACCAAAATGAATGCCCTGATAAGAACTATTGTCTTGACTCAGTTTTAAAATTGTGGCATTTCTGGGTGAAATTGAAAATATGTATGTTTAGTTTATTATTTGGGTACTTTCAAAGTGTTCTTTTTTAATTTGATACACAAAAATAGTATTGTCAGAGAGGCAGCGTATCGAAGTCTTGATATTGTTGGGATGTGGGGATAGAATGCGGAGTCAAAGTGAGGTGTGTGTTTCATTTAATGCAAAATATCAGGAAAATCACATTTCCCAGGCTACTGTGAGTAAGATCTTACACAAATTTGAAGAACATGGTACAGTGAAGGACCCAGAAGTGGTCGGCCACATGTTTTAGACGAAAATCAAAAATTGGACATTGCCGTATCTCTGCAGGAAGATCCACATTTGTCAACGGTTTCATTAGCTCAAAACAATCCTGCGTCTAGACGTACGATTGGGAGGTTTTTGAAAACCGAAAAATACCACCCATATAAGGTATGTCTTGTCCAAGAGCTCTTGGAAGATGACTATGACAGGCTTCTGCAATTTTGTGAGGAAATAGTGAGGCGATGTGACGAGAATAATGGGTTTCCACTCAACATACTCTTTTCGGACGAAGCTACTTTTTATTCACATGGAGTAGTTAACAGGCACAACTATCGATTCTGGAGACAAGAAAACCCACACTGGATATGCGAAGCTCGTACGGGGCGTCCTCAGAAAGTAAATGTATGGGCAGGCATCATCAACAACATAATATTAGAGCCATACTTTTTTTAGGGAAACCTTACAGATTCACGCTACTTATACTTTTTACGCTTCGAATTAGTCCCTGCTTCAGCTGTTATGTTTCCCAATGAAGCAGAATCCCCACTGAAACACTTTGGTTCCAACAAGAAGGCGCTCCCCCACATTTTGCTATTAATGTCAGAGAATATCTCGATGACATCCAATCCAGCAGGACGCTGGATTGGACGACGTGGTACAATTGAATGGCCGCCAAGATCCCCAGACTTAACGCCATTAGATTATTTTCATTACGGATATATGAAAGACAAGGTTCATCAAAATAGGCCGGCTAATATTGGAGATCTAAAAAGCAGAATTACAGTGGAATCACATAACATACCGGCTGAAGCCATTCGGAATTCCGTAGACGGGTTTTACCATCGCCTAGGAGCCTGCCAAGTAGAGGGTGGAGGCCAATTTCAGCATCTGTTACGTGAATTCACCCGTAGATAGCACTAAGTTAAGTATTTGTAAGTTTTCAAAAGAGTTTTTCTCATTTCGTTGTAACCACAAAAAAAAGTGTGGTCAGAATCCATTTTTTACGAGTTTTTCAATGAGCCCATACACGGCATAGGTTTGAATTTGAAAAAAAAAGTTGGGGAGGATTGCAGCTAAGGGGTTGAAAAAAAAAGTCATTTTATTGCCAAAAAATGCGTACAACGTGAAATCAACTGACGTGTTTTAGCGTTTTTTTCCTAAAATACTGGTTAAAAAGATATTAATTTTATTCCGGACTGTTGCGCACCGTTGTATAAGCTCAATTGTGACTGTGTCCTGTATATTGGCCAAACAAGGAGAACATTGCCCAAAGAATTAAAGATCATAGCAGTAGTTTTGTAAATAGAAAGACTAATTCCACATTTGCAAACTACCTTTTAGCAGAAGGACATGAGTTCAATAATGAATACGATGTGTTACATTTAAAAGAGAAGAGTTTGAAACTCAATAGTTTTAGAATGTTCAGAAATCAATAGATTCAGGAATTCGGGTAATTTACTGAATGATCAATTAGAATTGAATAACTCCCCGTTAATAAATATTTTTTCAAATGTGGAAACTGGGACATAAGCTCAGGTAATTTAATTCATTACCAACCTAGGTAAAAATCAGGTATTTGAAATGTAGGTACTTCAAATTGTAGAATAAGGTATAGTAGGCATTGAATATGTAGAACTAGTTGGTAAAGACACGCCCGAAGAAGCAATTGTATGGCGAAACACGTGTTGCGATTTTGTAAAATCGTTTAGTGAAAATCTCACAATAAAGTATTTTTTGAATACGTCCGTTCTCAAAATACCTTCTTTCAAACAAACATTCAAAAGGATTTCCATAATTGAACAGAGAATTTCACAGATAAAAATACTTCGGGAGAGTATTTGGGAGAATTATTGCACTATTTAGCAAAGCGCACGATGGAAAATCGGATTTGAAGATAATATTCAAGCGCACCATTACGCTTTGAAACGATGAAACCGATAGAGCTTCGGTTTATGTTTCGAATGGCGGATGGAAGCTTTGAAATGTTCGATTTTTATGTATTTACTGTTGCATCGTTTCCAAAGGAGCTTTGTTTCATAATGGTACATGCTTAGTGGAATTGGACTCTCGCTGAATTTGGAAATCAATATTTGCCCTCATTATTTATACATTATTCGTATTGTGTTTGAAACGTTAGGACGATTTATAACTAGGGTAAATTGTACATGGACCTTTTGTATGGAAAACGAGTTTTTCAACAGATATATGTTTTACGTATTTATACATTTTTTTGTTAGATCTCTAGTTATTGTGAGAAAACAATTTACAGAACCACAAGTGTTTTACTATGCAGCTTTTTCACGCTTGTATCAAATTCCATTAGACATTATGTATCGATCTAAGGATACCTTTTCCAAACAGAAAACTGCAGAAATTAGGATAGTTATTAGGTATCTTCAATTATTTACCAGATATACAGGGTAAATCAATGAAGTAAAATACATTCTCAATCTATCCTTTCTGCCGCAGTTGCAGTTGAAACGTTTACGAAACCGCAACACGTGTTTCATTAAACAATAGCTTCTTCAGGTGTCTTCATACTAACTGAATTCTAGCCACCTAGTGCTTTACGTAAATTACTAATTTGGGTCATATTTATTTTTCTATCTACTTGAAGACCTGAGTTCCTTGATACTAATTCAAACATTGGAAAATAACGTTTGTTTAGAGGTGGTTGAAAATGTTTCGTGCTGTATTTCATCAGTTTGGACTGGCGTTTGAAGTTCCATTTGCTTTAGATTTGTTTACTGCCAGTCTTCAAGCATAGCCCACTGACTAATAAGAAAGTTTTCTTCCTTATTCAGAGGAATCGGGCAAATAACGGATATGCAGTTGGTTAGTACCTCGTCCACTAGATGGAGTGACATTTTGTGATGTTCGCTCCAACTTCGGAAGAGGAATGAAATACTCTGAAAGAATTCCGATTTTCAATTGTGGAATATCATTGACTTCAGGTCGATGATGGTCACTATCTTGCACTGATGAGTGGCTAATAAGCCCGAAACCGGTCTGCAAGTGGTATTATATGGTATTATATCCGACGCCTGTCGGATATAATCCAACGCCCTTCGTGGTATTAGCCAGGGGAGTAGATGTTTTCTGATAGGCGTCAGTCCATTAAACCTGCTGTGTAGGTATATAGAGACTGGCTAGAACGTTTGAAGTTCAATTTGCTTTATATTTGTTTACTGCCAGCCTTCAAGCATAGCCCACTGACTAATAAGAAAGTTAAAAAACTAAAAATTGAAATATTAATAAAAGCTGATAGTTAAAAATTATTATTAACAAGAAATTAAAAGATTCCAAACCAATTTATGTCACGACGTTTCGATTGTTAGTATCCACAATCGTCTTCGGGCGATAACATTTATCACCCGATAAATGGGAAATAACTTGAACAAACTAACTTATTTGAGGAGACATGTAATTAAATGACTTGAGTCAAGGTATGAATCAATTACAAATTACTAATTTCAACATCAGAAATGAATCTATTGACGGGGAGTTATTCGAATTTATTTGTTTATTTAGTAAACTCATTGCAAAATACTAGGTTCAAAACATTTCTCTTCAAATGTAATCAGTCATAGTCGTGTTTCCCTCTGACAGGAGATGATTTGCAAATGTGGAATTGAACTTCAAATTCAAGAAATTACATCTACGATCTTTCATTCTTTTGGAAATGATTTTCTCTATTTGAAGTTATGACCATGAATCACAACTCAAGTTATGTATTCCTGGACTGTCTAGACTGATTTTTGTTCTTGACGTGTTTAAAAGTATTCTCTTGAATCGTTATTTGTTTTGTTAGTTACGTCCAAGTCTTTTTTTTTAACAAGCGATTTTATTGGTGGTGGAACGACCATGACGCTTACTATCGTTTCTTTAAGTTGGTTCTGTATTTTTAAAAGAACGGAGTTTGGAATAACCACCTTGTGACTGTTGTTGACGAGGTAGGTCAAAGACCAGGCAGCACATCATAGAAGATATTATACTGGTGGTTTCACCAAAGTATGTCAATGCCCCATGACGCTTACTATTGTTTCTTTAAGTTGGTTCATGACTTATTTCTGTATTTTTAAAGGAACGGAGTTGAGAATAACCACCTTGTGGACGTTGTTGATGAGGTACATCAAAGATCTAGAAGAATGTTTATTGGCGGTTCCACCAAAGTATGTCAATGCCCCATGACGCTAACTATCATTTCTTTCAGTTGGTTCATGACTTGTTTCTGTATTTTTGAAAGAACGGAGTTGAGAATAACCACCCTGTGACCGTTATTGACGAGGTAGGTCAAATACCTGGCAATAAGTTATAGAAGATATTTTATTGGTGGTTTCACCAAAGTATGTCAATGCCCCATGACGCTAACTATCGTTTCTATAAGTTGGTTCATGACTTGTTCTTGTATTTTTGAAAGAACGGAGTTGAGAATAACCACCTTGTGACCGTTGTTGACGAGGTAGGTCAAATATCAGGCAACAAATCATAGAAGATATTATACTGGTGGTTTCACCAAAGTATGTCAATGTCCCATGACGCTTACTATCGTCTCTTTAAGTTGGTTCATGACTTATTTCTGGTTTTTTAAAAGGAACGGAGTTGAGAATAACCACTTTGTGACCAATGTTGACGAGGTAGGTCAAATACCTGGCAATAAGTCATAAAAATATATTTTATTGGTGGTTTCACCAAAGTATGTCAATGCCCCATGACGATCACTATCGTTTCTTCAAGTTGGTTCATGACTTGTTTCTGTATATTTAAAAGAACGGAGTTGAGAATAACCACCTTCTGACCGTTATTGTCGAGGTAGGTCAAAGACCTGGCTTTATTGCCCCAATAAACAAAAACGTGTTTGATTCATAACTTGAGGCAATTTACAAATCTCTTGCAAACGACGTCCTAACGACATAAGATCCAAAAATTAAATGTATATACAGTAAATTCCAATCCATAATTCAATTTCAAGGCAGAAGTTCAGATAAAGCAAACGTCCATCTCTTACAGAAACATTTCACAGACCGCTCAACCCGGGGAAAATACATCGAAAAATATAATCACAACCAGACCTTGAGTTTGAGCTCATTTGCATCCACAAATGAATTTCTCCTGCAGATAATTTTATGGTCGGCGATTCATTTTGTGAAAACTCCAGCAAGTTATTGTGATTACTGGAACGATACTCTTAGGAGCTGAGTTTTGTTGATGAATACCGATTTGTTCACCGGTGTAATAACGCTTGAAAGCGTTCTTTGAAATTGATTTCCCACGTGTTTTATAAATTTGAACTACGGCAAGCAATTTCATGAAATAATTACTAATATTTCAACATGATCAAATTAGGATGGCATTGAAACAATATTGGAACATTGCGTAAACTAGAGGTGAGTTTCTATTGAATTATACTGAATAAATGAACAAAATGCTTCGGAACCCCAACCCGTGAAAATGAAAAGATTTTCCGAAGCATGAGCTTTTTGTGAGTAGTTCAAACAGCTATGACTCATAATATCAGTATGTTGTTCCCAAATTATCCAATTACCTGCTGGACACAAAATTAAATCTTTCCTCTAAAGTTTTATGAAAACGTCTGAATATATTTGCAACAGAAATGTAAAGAAAAGGAATGCGAAAAATTGTAGAAGAATAAAAAGGAAAAAACTTGAATCCTTTGATATAATACATAAAGATTGTACTTTTTAGATGGTCACTGTGTTCGATTATATTTCACATTATTATTCAATCAAATTGTAAATTTTGAATTTACATTGCATTTCATTTTGTATCATAATCTAATTATGTGACCCATATAATTGCACTAATCATTTTTCAGGTACTTAGGTATGACACAGATTTAAATTTGGATTATAAACTTATACAGTGTCATCCCCAAAGTATACACCATATTGGAAACTTATTTATTAAGGGTTTTTCAACAAAAAGTTATCCTTGATAAAAGTTTGTGCATCCGCTAAAACTTAATATGCACTAACGAAATACAGTAAAACACACGTAATTTACGAGGAGCCATCAAATATTTCATTTTGAGACAAGAGTAAAGTACACTTATTTTGAAAAATCTCGGAAAATGTTATTTAAAAAAGTTGTTCACAATTGAAAAATACATTTAGATTTGAAGGCATGGCCATCTAAGTGAAGTTTTATTTTTTTACCCATTTTTTAAAATGGGGACTACGAAAAATGAAAATTTGCTAAAATGATAAATAGACAGCATCCTGTATACGACGGTTTATTTTGAGAGCATGCAATATTAAAAATCACACAACTAGAGTGTTAACCACGGTCAATTTTTTTTCAAAGTAAAATAATTTTCAAAGTTTTTGGTACAAGGTTATTTTTATTTTTTGTTAACATCGAAAATTACTCAAAATTGTACAGTATTGTAACAAGATTTTCTGGTGATTATTTTGAAGAATTATTTTGGACAAGAAAATCTCCAGAAAATCAATGAGTTTGTCCCGAAACACCTATTTTATTTTGATGTTTTGTGATTCGATATTATTAAATATTGAGTCCTTGTTACAATAACTTTGTACTAAAAACTTTGGTTAACACCAAAGTTGTGTAATTCATAATATTACAAGTTTTCAAAATAAACTGCCGTATACATAATGCTGTCTATTTTTATCGTATTAGCAAAATTTTCATTTTTCGTAGTCCCCATATTATAAAAAATGTGTAAAAAAATAAAACTTCATTTAGATGGCCATGACTTCAAATCTAGATGTATTTTTTAATGCTGAACAACTTTTTCAAACAACACTTCCCGAAATTTTTCGAAATAAGAGTACTCTTGTCTCAAAATCAAATATTTGAAGGCTCCTCGTATATTACGTGTGTTTTACTGTATTTTGTTGGTGCATGTTCAATTTTAGGGGATGCAAAAACTTTTATCAGAAGTAAAATTTTGTCGAAAAACCCTTAATAAATAAGTTTCCCAAATCGTACATAGTTTGGGGATAACACTGTATATGTTTTCTTCTTCACACACACAGGGTCATACTTTGAGTGCCATTATTATAGTCTGCCATCTGAGCACCAGAGTGCTTAGTGCATGGTACACGTGATCTCCCAGACAAGGCTGCTTGTACAGAGTCGCAATAAGCAACGACCGATTTTTTTTATTAATATGCGACTGCTGGGTATAAACATATTTTTTAGGTGAAGTGTAGGGACACGAATCAGCAATTTTTCAGCCGTATCAATACATGACATTTTGAACTTTTGAATACCGTTTATGTACACACCACAGGCGTTAAAACTAACCACTTCGACACTGTAACGTGAATTCCGCCAGCCGATTGCAGTTTAATCTGATAGGCCAGCGTAAGGAGGCCTTATTTTATCCAATAGATAAAAATGTGAGTGGTGATCATGCTTTGATCAAACATCAATCTTTGTTACGGTTACTTCGTTTGTTGAATGGATACAGTTTAGTTTTTTCTCAAATTTTGAGAATGAAATGTTTTAGATTCCTACTTTGCCATCTTTTTATGAAAATGTGGAAAACTTCCAAAAGAGAAAAAAGTAATTGATTTCAAAAATGATGTCTTCACAAAAATTAGTAAATTATTCAAAGAAGTAACGTTCAGACAAAAACTACTACTTTTAAATAAGCATTGCATTACATGAAAGAAAAATTACTTTCAAAACATTGAACATTAAAATCTCTGAAAGAACAAATGAAATCAAAATAAATAGCAAAAATATCAATTATATTAAGCAATGAAATGTGAAAAGAAATCACAGTAAAACGAATAAAATAACCTAGATAACAGATGAAAATGATTTTGAATTAAAAAGAAATGAAAATAAAAATAAGCAAAATATTAAAAATCGAACAATTAAACTTAAAATTGAAAATTATTTCAAACCAAGGTCCTTCACGACGCGACGTTTCGAATGTAGTATGCTTTATGTGGCTAACTCTTTATTTATTTGCAATATTGACATTGGTTACCGTAGTTGTTTTTGTCAAATAAATATTATTATTATTACTATTATTATTAAAATCGTCTTCGGGTGATGTCAGGACTATACCCCCGAGAGATGACTTTTTATAGGTCAGTCGAACGCTTTTACCTTTCCCCTCTTCCATCTCTCCGTTTCACCGGCTTAGCGGAAGCCGCTTGCTTGATTACAAGTTTTCATATGTTGCGTATCCCTACAATAACTTGGCTGAATGCGTCTTTGAAAACATATATGTAGCTTCTTTGAACTTCATCTCAAATCAGTATTCCTTCCTGAGGACGATATCAGCTTGGGATCCCTTGATGTTATGCTGATGAGTCCAAACATGCTATGTTATTCCCAATTTGCTGGTTTCTCCTCGCTGTGTGTCTCTCTTGTGGGTGGCAATGCGGACTTTCAATGGTTTCACCGATATAGGATTTGTCGCAATCAGAGGGTATTCGGTAAATGCAATTCTTAGGCCCAATTCTTCTCATCCTGTCCGACAATACTTTAGCACAGGGGAAGACAAACACTCGTGATGATCTTGCTGTTATTTGGCCAAAATCTGTTCCATCACCACTTTGGAGTAACCATTCCGTTGAAGATATTTTTTGATGATCTCTATATCCTTCTCGAGACCTTCCTTCGTATTACACAACCCGAAAGCACGATCCAGTAAAGTCTTGAATATTGCTCTCTTAGTAGATTGATGGTGGTTGGATTCCTGGTTCAAAAACTGTCCTGTGTGAGTGGGTTTTCGGTATGCAGATGTTTCCCATTTAGTGTCGGTTCTCTTCACCAATACGTCTAAGAATGGCAATTCGTTGTGGACTTCCTTCTCCATTGTGAAGGTGATGAAAAGGTTTACTCTGGTCTTGTGCTTCATAATGGTGTTTGGTGATGTATTCCCATGGTTCCATACTATGAAGGTGTCGTCAACGTATCATAACCAGACTCGGGGCTTTTTATGGGTTTCTTAAATGACCATAGTTCTTTCAAAGATTCCAAATCCTATTAGAATTATATTAGACAATGGAAGTCCGAACTAGTGAAATTAACCATGAAACATTGTCTACCACTTCTAAACAAACATACGAAAGTGGTTGTTTCGAAAGTAGTTTTTCTTTCGTGTAATTAAATGTTTATATGAAAGTTGTTGTTCTGAGAGGGCTTTTCTTTCCAGTTTGTGTCTGAAAGTGACTCGTTTGCATGATTCATGCATTTTTGTAGGGAGTTGATTTCCAAATTAGCTACTTTCTTCATTTCTTCGAAAGTTCCCACATTTTTGTATAAAGATGTAGAATAAGAAAATCGGAGCATTTCTTTCCAAAAAATGTATCTTTCTTAAAAATATACCACTTTCAACACATTCATGGACTATATTGAAACCACAAGTAATTTATTGTATCGTACTTTTGACCATTATTTTCTGGGAAATAAATTATTATAATTATTATTATTATGAAAAGTTACATCTGTTTGAAGTCGTGTGATCTAGATGTCCAGATAATGGAATCAACTTCTCAAATTCTGAATTTCTGCAGTATCTATCTAGATGTCCAGATAATGGAATCAACTTCTCAAATTCTGAATTTCTGCAGTATCTATCTAGATGTCCAGATAATGGAATCAACTTCTCAAATTCTGAATTTCTGCAGTATCTATCATGGACTGACAGAAATCATATTTTGGATTTTCCATTAAACTCTCGATGACAGTTACCAAATTCCATTGTATTCGTGAAATTCAGCAGAGTAATAGTAAATATGTACTTGTGATGCACTGTTTGGACCTTTGGTGTAGAAATTAATATTACTGGAGTTTTTTCCCAACACCAAACCGTTATTTTAACACCTCGACACGTGTTTCGATCACCAAGTGATCATATTCAATGTGTGTCGAGGTATTAAAATAACGGTTTGATGTTGGGAAAAAATTCCAATAATATTTTTCAACAGTAAAGATGTATATTTTGAACTAATAATGTTCTATGTTACATATCCAATTCAAAAAACTTTTTTTGGGTCGAATATTGTTAAAAAAAACTTTTTCTGGTTCGAATACTGTGAAAAAAACATTTTTTGAAACTGAGTTTTCAGAAATTCAACTTCATTGGAAGGAAGAGAAATAACGACGAATGGAAAAGAATGGTCTAGACGAAACCAGAGAAATTTATCCCGAATCTGGTGGAACAACAAATATTGGCCAGAAAACAATGGAGGATTTATAGAAGTTGCAACTGAAAATATGAATTTCTCAGCTATAAAGAGTACAAGACAGGTCTAATGAAAGAACCAAAATACAATTTTGATATTTGTAGTCTTACGGAAACCCAAACTTCAGATAATAATAGGGACTTCTGGAAATACCAGAGTAAGTCTCAAAAGGCAAAACAGATTATTGAACCACATAATTTGTATATAGACCAATGTGGCATCATGTGATCGAGATCCCAGGTCACTTTTAGGGAAAAATATATGTTCAAGAAGAAGTTCAAAGAATTTGTTACTTTTTAGATCCATCGTATTTCCACCACAGATAATCCGTCTACTCATTAATATATTGAAAACAGCAGAACCATGAAAACATTTTTTTCTTTCATATTGCATGTGTCGCTGAAGTTTATCTTGCGTAACACGCGTTATGAATTTTCCATCTGATCGTTAATGAAATATACAACATGAAACATTTTCGAAATTCATATTCATTAAAATCGACAGGAACTTCAATAGAATTATATCATTTATTCATCAATTTGCGAAACAGTATTCACAAAAAATTGCATGATATTAATATAATATTCAGTGAAAAGTTACTACATGCATTCAACAATAACATAACATTAGCATTATTTAATAATCATTTACATCAGAATAGATGATAATAATCCGTGTTCGAAATGAATAACAGTAAATTAGTACAAAACAATAAATTAATATCGAGTTACTCTGAAAGTGGTGATTTTATATAACAAAATTTAAAGGGAAGCTGATATTTCTAAATACCACTTCAACCCAATAGGCAGAATATTGAATTGTTGAATAAATAAAAATCATGAAGAAAATATTACGAAGCATTCTCAGTCTTTGTCATTTTGTTTCAAAACTCTGATAAACACGCATTTGCGAGATCTTCAGATACCTTTACCAATACATTTTGTGTACTGATTGAAAAGTTTCATTCACGAAGAAGTTACCGAGAAATGGACAACTAAAATAATAACATACGTGAACTATTCAAAAATGAAGCGAATGTTCAAATTTCGCGGGCTACGTAAATTCGATTAGTGATTTTTAAATGTTTTCATCTTGCTACACTTGTCTCGAACATATGTTCACATTTTCAGCACTTTAGTATGTTTATATTACAATTCCACAATAGTAGGCACTGAATTCTCAGAAATATCATTGCATTAAAACAAAAACATTGTTATCAATGTTGTGATTCTATATTATTTATCATTATTTTTCCTGTTTAGTATAATTTCCCTAATTTCCAAAAAGTGAATCAAAGAAATTTCATGAAATTTCGTGTGAAAAAATGAAATCTAAGTGCTCAAATACACTTGAAATGTTGACAGTGGCCTAGGGTGATTGTGCTCTGAGTTAGAAAAATGTTTACAATTGGTACAAAAAGGTCGAGAAAACGTGAATGACGACGCTCGTCCTGGACGTCTCAGAACATCAGAAACACATAAAAATATTGAGAAAGTGAAGAAAATTGTTTTGGAGAATCGTCGAATCACTATCAGAGAAGTTGCTGAGGATATGAGCATATCGAATGGCTTATGTCATGAAATTTTTTCCGAAATTTCGGGCATGAAGCGTGTAGCTGTCGATTTTTGAACAAAAAAACCGTCGCAGACGCATCGCTCAGAAATTGTTGAATGACGTCAACGGCGATCCAGATTTGCAAAAAACGGTCATAACCGGTGACGAATCATGGGTATATGGTAATGACATCGAAACCAAAGCCGATAGTCGAATGTCGAAGTTTTGCTCACCGTTTTCTTCGATTATCATGGGTAGTGCATCAAGAGTTTTTGTCACATGATCGTATGGTCAATAAGGAGTATAATCTTCAACTTATACGCCGCTTGCGAGAAGCAATACGAAGAAAACGTCTGGTATTGAAGAAAAACAATTAATGAACCTGCTCATTCCTTGGTTATTCCTAATTTTTTAGCCAAAAACAACACCGTAATCTTGCCTCAGCCACCGTTTTCACCAGATTTGGCCCCCTGCGTAATCATGTCTCAGCCACCGTGTTTACCAGATTTCGCCCCCTGTGACTTTTTCCTTTTCCCGAGACTGAAGATACCCATGAAAAGACGGCGTTTTGCGACGATTGAAGAGACAGCTCAAGGACATAACAAAAAGTGAATACCAGTGAATATTGCTTCGAGTATTGAAAAAAACGCTGGCCAAGTGTATAATATCTGAATGAGAAGTACTTTGAAGGGGACAATATAGAAATTGATGAATAAATGAATATTTTTCGAGAAACATGAAAATTCACCTTATTTTTTGAACATGCCGCGTATTTTGTGATACACAATGATTTTCAATATGTGTGACTTGAAGTGAAAACTCAAATGAATTGACACTCATGTTAATTGAGTTGCAGATACTTTGTCAACATTAGAATTGATTACTTTTTGTTAACTTAACCTTAGCCAGATGAATTTTATATCGATACTACATAAACTTCAGATGGTATGGAAATACATCATTATTGAAAATATTCTCCAGAACTTGTGAGTATATCGCGTGAATTTTGCCAACAGTAACGTACCAATTTTTGAGTCAGAGAGAATAGTAGGTACTTTATCAGAAACCTGAAATCACGGCTATGGCCGACACCATCTGCAAAATGCCGAATTGATTTCGAATAATTTTAACATCAAACCCAAAAGGAAACAAGTTCGAGCATTTGGGTGATTTTATTGTAGTTGCGGAGATGTTGGCTTTGAAAAAAAATAATCTCACTTCTTCTTATTGCATTTTTAAAGCTACATATTTGGAAATCTTAGAAAATTATATTTCAAATTTCATTTACGAAATACTGGTGAACACTTTTTCTTTGTTTTAAAATATTGCACCACCTGCAAAAAATACTTAACCTGGGGGAGGGAGAATATCTGGTAATATTCACCATTAACAAAATTATATCGTTCTTCTAATCAGGGGTTTGTTCTTACCTGAAAGTTATAATAAGAAAAATATTTAACGTGCTCTAGTGACTCCCCTTATCAACTATAATCCTGAAAACTAAAACACAAACTTTGCCTAGCTTGGGGGTAGGTTCTCTGTATAGCGGGTTCTGATATCATAAATAATTCCAAGTGAATCAAACGAACCTGACTCATGAATTCGCCTTATTTATTATTGATTTTAGATCAATGAACATGAACATTTGAGATAGTACTCAAGGGAGATCTCACTTGCGTCTCACATTAGAATAATCAACGACATAAGCATATACAATTTCTTCTAACTCTTTCGTAGCACAACCCCATACAAATTATAATGATATTATATTATAATACAATTGAAAAAAATAAATAAATAAGGAATTCAAAGTAATTGTCTTATTGGCTAGACTTATCTGTTTCTGTCCAATATGAAGGTAGTGGGTCTAATGTTTCTATTCAGGGTGGTGAGTCGGGATAAAAAGTCAGATCTCCTGGACTGGAACCGATCTATTCAGGGATGATCGTCTGGAGCGCAGGATAACACCTACCCATCAGGACTCGTTCCGGGTAACAAAGATGACTTGAGTCAAGGGTAGTAGGCCCCAAACAATCTAGGGGTGGAAGAACAAGCCCTAGGAGAAAACATCAATGAAAAAAATAATAAGGATTTTCGACCATCCAGAAGTAGGAAAAAAAATAAGAAAATTCAACTTACGTGGAAGAAGGGTGGCTTGAAACGTAGCTGTCCTACGCAAGGACAGAAGACAAAGTGCCGGTAAACACAAAAATATATCCGACTAAGTCGATAGCTAGAGGAGTAAAAAAACCAACTCAACGGAATGATTCCAACAGGAACTGTAAATCCATTCACCAATTACTTCCTCAGCACAAATTTTACGTCTTGAGAATTTATCCTCAAATTAGAGAAGAGCAAAACAAAGTTAAACTCGAGACGACATCGGCACAAGTGATATTTCCACCTAAATCAAGTAGGATGTGTTTTTTTTCATTTTTTTGTTTTCTTTCCTTTTAGTTCAGTATGTTTATGAAGAAATAGTCCCTTAGAATAGATAACCCATATGGCAGGTATGTGTTTAATGAGTGGTATTGATTTTTCTGAAGTCTCTCTTTACATAAAGCAATGATGGAACCAAAACAATTGTATTTGAATTATGAAACTTTGGAACACGTAACAAACAGTCTTAGTAACAAACTAGGAAATTGGAAGGCAATCGTGAATATTCACCAGTAGTATTGGGACACACAATGTTTTGCAATTAATATTTACATGCGACAGATATTTTTTAAATTTAGTATCAAAAATTTTCTCATCATAGCTCATCATTCGAATGGATTTCTAGTTAAAAATACTTGAGATTTTGGAGGAACTTCAACACTCAAATTATATGAAAAATGAGAAATAAAATTTTCTACCTTTTGATATTTCACTACTACATAGCGTTCATAGCTCCCATCCATGTTTTTATTTAAAATCGTCAACAATATTATTACCTGCTCTCAACTACTACAAGTTGTGAGTTTTTGTGTTCCTAGAGTGTTCTTACTCAAGTCACAGTTTGAATTCTCGTTTTTATATTCTCAGAAGTTTACATTCATTCTATTCTGTAATTGGGTTCATCCTGTACAATAGTTCAACAATATATAAACATGGAGGGATAAATAAAAATAATACGCCGACAAAGAAATTACAAAATAATGAACATATTCAATTATTTGTTTCATTTAGAGGTTCCATTATCTCAAAATATTAAATAATGAACTGTCGAAAAGTCGATATTTCATATGATTCTTCGATGGCTGAACGAATTGAATAACGTAATCAAGAATATGTTGAATTTGAGTTTCATTTCGGCAAAGAATTCTCAACATTACTTTCACTTTACCTTTTTATGGGTTAATCTTTCCAGACGTACCTTCGATATTCAGGGATGGATGTATTGAATATATAGACCGTGGACCAACAGTTTTTCACCATTTCTAGATGATATGAACGAAGGCACCATGAGCCTCAAGTTCTCTCTAAATGCAAAATCTTGGAAACGCAAATCTGAGTACATCCAGAACATAATGAAAATGCATCGTGAGATTGAAAAATTCCTATGAATTCACTAACGACACTCAAGGAAATTGCCCATTATCTTTATCTTAGGATCGCTGTTGGTCCGTAAATGGCCTCTTAACTAGATCCCGATGACACGAAGCACCCCATAACTAACATGTTACATGAACTTCAAGTAATTAGATTCCTTCCAGTAACTCAGCATGGTACTTGAAATATGGCTCGTTTCATACGGCTACGAGTGGATTAAACTTCAAAGCCGACTGGATTCTAAGTTGCACGGGATCTTTAACGAGGTATGGATCCGATCACACGCGAAATTCCTTGTTGAAATATGAATGCATTGTTGTTTCATGATCTTCAGGTTGACGGTTCACATTTCGTGCATAAAACAATGGGGTAACTTAATTTCATTTCTCACGATGTTTACTTTAGATGAAATTAATAACAATGAGAAGAAGAATAATGAAGATTTTCATTGTAGTAGGTTTCAAATAATAGTATAATATTGAATGTAGGGAGAGATTCATCACAGAATGGCATACTGAAATATCATGTCTATCTGTTCTTCCACCAAACCCAGGATCGTTTCAGATACTGCAGATTCTTTCTATTGGAGAACTAGCCAAACGTCACCCCCATGCTCAATCCCCAAAGAGATAGGATGAAATTAAAATATGCAATCTTGCCAGGATCACACTGGGAGACCCTGGAAAGCTGGCGCCAAAGAAATATCTGGCGATGACCAGGAAAAATCTAGGCTTAACAGTAGGATTTCTGACTGGCCACTGTCAACTAAGGAAACACCTCCTCAATATGAGGCTAGTGGACACACCTCTATGCAGTATTTGTCAACACGAAGATGAAACTGTCAGGTATGTCCTTTGCGAATGTCTGGAGTTATCGTCAATAAGAGTGTGCCAATATAAAGAAGATGTATCCTAGAGGCCCGTCCACCTTCCTGGAAAGGACAGGGTGGACGATGACCTAGGAGGACAACTCCTTGGGAGGATATACAATGGGTCACATGTGGCCGTGCTGTGGGCCTACACTCCCCCTCCCTACTCTACAGATACAGATACAAATTCCATTTATTATTTTCAAGTGTATTTTTCAATATCGAATGATCAAATTACGCAACAAAGATAGGAAATTGTAAGGGATACTAATGACTTCTCGATATCTTAAGCATGTATTCGGTAAAAGTATATATTTGAGTAACATTTAAGGAGGTGATTCCTCATCGAAAAAAAGATAGGATCTTTCATATAAAGAAATTTCATTGGAGCATCTATTGTTGAGAACAGCCCCTTAAAGAGGGTACATGAAATTTGTATAACAATTTTTTTCACAAGCACTGAAAAAGCTACAATGTTAAAATTAACCTGACGTTTTGTACTACCAAAAAGACACTTAGCCAGAAATTTATTTGGTTTACCCCATGGTTGTAAGGGGTGGAAAACGCAACCCCAAAAATTTATTTCCAATGTAACTTTTTGTCTTATTATTTGTTTACCATTTAAAAATATATTTCCGATAGCCTGTTTCATTGTAAATACGAACAACTACAGAGATACATCGTCATAAATGCGAAAATACGAAACTAATCTATCTAGTAGGTCGCTATTAGCGATAGTGACAATTAAATTGGTATGACGCTGTCAGTTTGTGAATTTTCGAAATTGAATTAATACTAATTGTGTGTTGTTGTTCTGTTCTTAATTTGTTACTTTAATAATTCACTTGTTATTAAAATGGCATACACAAATGAGGAAATGACTGATATGCATTACGTTTACGGTCTGTCGCAGGGGAATGGGTTAGAAGCTTCTAAAAGATATGCCTAAATTTATTCTCAACGGCAGCATCCTTCACATAGAATATGTGCTCGACTTCATCAACGATTACGAGAATATGGTTCATTCGTCAAAAGAACGCAGGATTGTAGTCGCCATCGAGAAGTACGAACACCACAGCTTGAGGAAGCAGTACTTAATTTGATTGAAGAACAAGCTACTACCAGTACTAGAAAGATTGTTTTCCAGCTAAATCTTGATCATATGACGGTATTTCGAATTTTAAAGGAACAACTCTTATACCTACCCTCTTGAATTTTGCAATTGGATGCTGAAAATGATTAGAAAAAATTGTGACTTTCTGAAGACGATAGAATTCACAGACGAATGTAGTTTTTCTCGGGACAAGATTATTAATTTTCGTAATTACCACATATGGGCTGATGAAAACCCTCACGCTATTGTCGATACTTACCATCAACAACAGTTTTCTCTTAACGTGTGGCTCGGAGTTATTGGGGATGATTTAATTGGGCCTCATTTTCTACTTCCTCGATTAAATGGTGAGGCATACGTTAAATTTTCAAGAGAAGTGCATCCAGTACTGCTGGAGGAAGTTCCTTTGGGCGTCAGCAGGGATATGTTTTTTATGCATGATGGGGCTCCCGCCCATTTTAGTCAAGTAGCACGTCAGCATTTAACTGAAACATATGCAAATCAGTGGATAGATCGAGGAGGACCACAGAACTGGCCCGCTCGATCCCCGGATCTCAATCCTCTCGATTTCCCTATTTGGGGTCATTTACAGTATTTGATTCATCGTACTCCTGTTTGCGATGTAGAGGACTTGAGAAACCGCATCATCGATGCGTGCAGGGTAATCAGAGAGACTCCAGGAATATTTGAGCGAATACGTGGCTCAATGCACCGGAATATTTGAGCGAATACGTGGCTCAATGCGCCGACGTCTAGATGCATGCGTAATGTCTGAAGGTAGACATATTGAACATTTACTATGATTTCTACAAGTTGTGTTTTGTTATTAATAAATTAGTTTTGTTTATTGCCCTTTAATCATTTGATGCAGGTACTAACTACAAAATAACAATAAATTCAGTTCGCATTTATGACGATGTATCTCTGTAGTTGTTCGTAAAATAATTTTTGCTGCGAACTGGTTCATTTTGGGCAAAAAACCCAAGAGACATTTTTTGTTTAGAATGGAACAGGCTATCGGAAATGAATTTTCTAATGGTAAACAAATAATAAGACAAAAAGTTACAATGGAAATAAATTTTAGGGGTTGCGTTTTCCACCCCTTACAACCATGGGGTAAACCAAATAAATTACTGGCTAAGTGTCTTTTTGGTAGTACAAAACGTCAGGTCAATTTCAATATTGTAACTTTTACAGTGCTTGTGAGAAAAATTACAAACTTTTTTATAGGCTGCATTACGCTGATGACACGTACGTGGTATGGTGAAATAGTGAAGAGACACTAAATGATTTCAAATAACATCTGAATTCTCTTGACCCAAAGATCCAATTCACAACGGAACGAGATACCCAAGGGACTCTAGCCTTCTTGGAAGTTCTTGTGAACAGACGTGAGGATGGTACATTGTGCCGCAGAATGTACAGAAAACAAACACACACAGACAGGTATGTGAACAAAAACTTTAACCACCAGCCACTAAAATAGAGAGGGGTAATTTAAACGTTGGTTGCGAGAGCACAACGTATATATGAACCTAAGAGTCTTCCTGAGAAACTCAATCACCTAAAATATACCTTCAAAGGGTATCTGCACAGCGAAGGTGGATTTGAGCGGCCCATACGACCCAGGAGAAAGAACGCCAAAGTTACCTCAGCTAGGCTGGTCAAAGGAAAAAACTTAACTTTTCTATGTCAAAATTGTTACAGACCGGATTGGGAGAATCTTAGAGAAACACGACGTGAAACCAATATTTAGGCTTACAAAAACTAAAACAAAGGCTAAGATCAGCTAAGCAATACCCGAGGTATACCGAATTCCTTACAGCTGCGGCTCGACTATATTGGACCCACAAAAAGAAGTGTAGGTATCCCTCTCTGAACATAAGAGGAGTTGTCGACTCGCACAAACTGACAAATCAGCTGTAGCCGAAATAATTCGAAGATACAGTTATATTCGATAAAACACAAAATTATTATTCAAGAGTATATAGAGATGCAATGGAAATTCAAAAACACAGGGATAATTTCAATAGAAAAGACGAGGCAATGAACATCAATAAAATCTGGCTACCGGTCCTCAGAACCAGGTAACCCAATTAAGGGGAATAAGGCCACGCCCACTGATAATAACATAAAACCAGAGTCAAATATAAACATCGTACTTAATGCGGTCGGAACGCGTTTGATAGAATTCGAGCGCTATATTTATTAAAAGAAACGAAACCTAAAGATATTCATATGCTTATTTGGTTCAATCCAAGTCGTTGGAACTTATTTTTAATTGAAAAGTTTTTGGCTTTTTACTTCTCTATTTCCATTCACGCAAATGGCAGTATTGGCGGAATCATATATTGAAAGTATTTGCGAAAAATATTTTTGGGCTATTCAATTGATTCTAATGTTTTCACGTTTTTTCTAGCAAAACCTATAACAAAACTATCCTGAAGTGATATACTTGAAATATTTCAATATTTAAATGAAATAATAGAAAAAAATAATGATACTGTAGGACTGAGTTGAACTAACTCAGAAGTATTTACAAATTATCAAGTTCCGGCTGGAATAGTAGTTTTTCTTGACGGAATTTTCAATACTCAACAATAAGTAGATTAATCAATAAATGAAGAAATTCATAACTTCCACACAATTTTTGCAGCGACAACCCTAAACCTGACAGCACGACCCTGAAAAAAATCCCGCCGTATTATATGGATTACAAAAGCATTTTTTCATAATCCGATATTAAACTCCACAGTTCGGAAACTTCTTCCATCGCATTCAAATGCAAATATTCCTCGATTCAAACTTACTTACCCAAACATCCTTGTTCTACGTCTCGGATTTATGTGTCGTCCCGTGGGTTTGCCTTATGAATATGTAATGGAAATATATTAAAAAAGGATACATCCTGAGAGAGCCGCATTTCGAACCAATCGCCAGCAGTCTTTGTACAGGATCGTACGCCATGGCCGTAGGTTGGAAAGGGAAGCCATGTCGAAAAGTCTGGAAAAAAAAACTACTTCAGCATAAACAGCACAAACAATCTCTAATAGTGCGTTCACGTTCAGTGTTTACACAAGTCGCATAAAATATACAAATTGACAAAAAGGGTAAACATACATATGAGAACAGAATTAGAAACTAAAAACTTGAAAATGAAATGAGTAAAAGAATTGTGATTAACGGTTTCATTGAAAAAAAGATAATAATGATGTAGATAATGTACTAAAGGTACGCGTCCATGGTACGCATCGTACGGATCGTATGAATCGGATTTTAGAATTATTAGTATAGTAAGTTATACATATGCGTCCACTGACCGACAGCGGACGGATCGCACGTATCGGTCCGTCGGCAATGCCGATGAAATTGAACGAAGGAGC
Organism: Leptinotarsa decemlineata; assembly: GCF_000500325.1. Classification (NCBI taxonomy): domain Eukaryota; kingdom Metazoa; phylum Arthropoda; class Insecta; order Coleoptera; family Chrysomelidae; genus Leptinotarsa; species Leptinotarsa decemlineata. The sequence goes on from NW_019290746.1 coordinate 92,973, forward strand.
AACTTTTCCGACTGGTGCGTATAACCTCATGCGGATTGCCGATAAGTGGACGCATATCACAACAGGTAGTCACTGCTCGCCTCACAGATCATTTGAATTTTGTTACATTTCGACATTAAGGTACACACGCGCGTGCTTTAATTATAATTGTTATTACGCATATCATAGACATTGCAAGACTAATCACAATTGTATAAGAGTACGAAGAGTTGTACAATTTAAAACACCCTCATTATTCGAATCAACAAAGATGAGATAATAATTTGGGAAGAAATTGGAAAAAGATTAAATCAAACTTGTAAGTTTATTCATATTTCAATATATGTAGTTAGTAAAATACAGCCATTTCGGTACAAAATATTCAGTTAACTGTATCATAGAGCTACGTGAACCTCCTTCCAGCTCGCACTCTCCTTAATTGCCATTCTACTGACCCTTCTGCTGAATTGAAATGATTTTTGAAACCATCCCTAGTTGCTAAAGCATCTGTTTTCGAATTTCCACCTATATTTCTTGAGTCTTGCAGTCCTCTCATGTTGGAAATAGAAATATTCGAATCATTTTCTGTCCAGTGACACGTGTCATTCCTAAGAAAGTTGTGCAAGCAGCACAACGAACCTACGTTCGAAAATTCTAAATTTCCGGGACAATATTTCAAACGTATTTTCCACAGTATTTCTAGTACGACTCATCTGATAGTTAAACACTTTTTTTTCTTCGTTTCTTTGTGCATCGTCGCGTGAGTATGGTCGCATCAAATTCGTGCATAATGGGAAAGCTTCATTACCAATTATGACGTGAGGTAATACGTCATTGTCCCCTGGTAGTATTTTTGGTGAAGGTATATTTAGTGTTCCATTCTGTAAGCCTTTACCCAAATTAGAATTTCGCAAAATGCTAGCATCAGAGTTTTTACCAAAAGCCCCAATATCTACGACTATGAATTTATAATTTGCATCCACTAAGGCTAATAGCACCGTACTAAAGTGTTTTTTATAACAGAAATAATTTGATCCACTGTGCGGTGGTGCCTGAATCAACACGTGTTTTCCATCAATGGCAGCAATCGCGTTAGGAAAATTCCATTTGTCACGAAAACCTTCTTCAGATTATCTGCATACTTCTTCAGATGGTTTAGGCATTACTAGGGGCTGTAGAAACTGGAATATGGCTTCGCAGTTTGAGTAAACGATTCTTCGTACTGTGCGTTCTCCTAGCCTAAAGGAATATGAAATGGAACGAAAAGAGTTCCCAGTGGCCAAAAACCTGAAACAAAAGTAATACATTCATCACTCCGTTCAGAATATAAAATAAACACACGTCGTAAAATCAACACATCGTTAATCGCTTCGATCATAATAAAAAAATATTGATTCATTGTAATGTATTACAGGTAATGCATGCAAGGAGCGATGGACCAGAATTAGAGACAACCATAGGAAGGCTTTGAATCTGCGCAAAACCAAAAGCGGCCAAGCTGCATCAAAACTGAAGCCTCCCAAATACTATAAAGAGCTCACTTTCCTCCTTCCGTATTTGAATGACGAGGAAGAGAGATTTTCAAACCTATCGCCACCTATTGGTGATGATAGTAACGGTGATGAAGAAGAGCTTGAAACATCACGTAATCTAAATAATTCAGATAGTGGTACAGTAAATGAATCAAGTGATAGACAAGAGTCACAACCAATATCGTCCATGTTATCATCACGAAATGTTGGTAGGAAATCGAAGTTTGTAATACCACAACAACCAACTGCAGCTAACGTCATTCAGGGATATTTATCAAGAAAAGAACAACTCAACAGCATTCAGAGTGATCCTATAGTTGAATTTTTCATAAATATGACAAAAAACAGTCAAGACTTTTCCTAATCGGGATCAAGTTCACATTAGGGCGCAATTGCTTCAAATGGTTAACAATGTAGAGATGAGACTCGCGTTAACTTCACCAACTTTTGTTTCCAACGTAACGATGCCTCCGCCACCATCAAATAATTCAATGTTTTCTGCACCGTCTATTTCGAAACAAACTTCGAATAAAACAATGTATTTTTCACCTACCATGAACGAAACTCTGCATATTCATTGCCCTTCACCTGTAACGATGTTTCCTTCGTCTGCTTCGAATGTAATTATGACTCCGTCACCTGATTCTAATGACATTATGTCTCCTTTGCCTAATTCAAATGCCATTATGACTCCTTCACCTTCCACAAACGAATTTTCTTATACGCAGGATCAAGATAATCAATATCTAAGTCAATTCATTTCATTATAATACTATAAATAATGTATCGGAATTGTTTTGTACCACATTGTAAAAAATTGACTCAACTAAAATAAAAAACTAATTGGTTTAAAAATGTAATCGTGTTGTTTTTCGCATTGCGTTTGAAAGATGTACCTACTTAAAATTCAATACCTACTAAATAATTATATTTTTTAATATTCAAAACTAATTGTTGCTAATACATACCTTAAACACACATCAAGTTTTTGTTCTGGTTATATGTCCTCTCTGTATGTTGTATTCTGTCTTGATATATGAGGACCTAAGATGTCAAGAAGAGTTGTGAATTTGGCCTGAGACATACGAAAATACTGGAAAAATTTTTCGTCGTCTTTGAGCAAATCAGTGAACAGTGTATGATATTCTCCAAATTGTGATCTTTTTTTGAATATGTCATGTATCCACATTCCATGTCTTCTCTTATTTCCTCTCCTTTCTTCTTCATCTAATAACAAAGCAATAATGACAAGTTCTTCATCACTTGGATGATCGGAAACATTACAGTGTGTAATGTTTCCGATCGTCCACTCACAACGAAAATGCGAATGTTACTTAAAAGCCGACAGTCGCATCGGCAATCCGATCGCAACGGATACAGTGGACGCACTACCACAAATCGATCCGGTTTATACGATCCGTACGATGCATACCTATGGACGCGTACCTTAAAAAGTAAAAAATAATTCGGAAGATCCTAGGTAGCAGACATCACACCACTCTCGTCGGCAATCTACGGTATTGATCAGATGAAAAAATAATGAAATCGTAAGGCGTAACGTAACCTAAGTGAATATGTAAATACTACGGCCAACTATTTTATTATTTTTTTGTCTGATCAATACCGTAGTCTGCTGAGGAGAGTGGTGTGATGACCGCTACCTAGGACCTTCCGAATCATTTTATCTACATCCTTTGTCTTCCAATAAAACCGAGTAACATAAATTTGTTTTTACTTATTGCATTTGTAGTTCAGACAATTTCTGAGGAAAATTTTATAAAATGAAATATTTTTTAATTTTCACTTCGATCTGCGACATAAGAATCAAATTGATAGTTCCTTTGACATTTTGATATTACAAAATATTCAAATATACAACACTGAAAAAAACTTCTGAAAAGAATATATATATTGAATAAAGTTTGATCATCTGTCATAACTGATAAGTATTTGACAAAATATTTGAAAATATTTGAAACCATTTTATTGAAATGGAAATTTTACTTTAAAAAACAATGTATATTACTGGAGTTTTTTCCAACACCAAATCGACACGTGTTTCGATCACCAAGTGATCATCTTCACGTGTCGAGGTGTTAAAAATAACAATTTGGTGTTGGGAAAAAACTTCAGTAATATTCATTACTACATCAAAAGTTCCAAACAGTGCATCATAAGTTCAAACAATGTATAAATTTCATTTAAAAATTTGGGAGTTAGTAGTTACCACTTTGAGAAATGGAACGGGGGCGACGTTTTTATATAAAATAGCGTTAATTTTGAAAAAAAAAAGTTGTAGAAATTCAATTTTTCTTCTCTTTATTGAAGATAATTATTTCATCCAATCAGATAATAGAGTTTTATCGAAAAGTCAGTATTCGTAAGTTCGAGAAAAAACTGTTATTTTCAACTTGTATTTTGAAAACTGAATTTTCTGAAACTGAAATATCAAATGATTCACAAGGAAAGTCTCTTGAATAGTTTTCAGAAACCAGCATGTATTTTTAATAAAAATGAAACACTATAAACATGGTATATATTTATTACAGAACACATATTCATTTTCCTTCTGGGAAATCAGTATTGAAGGAAATTTCACTTTTTCACAAATTCGGAATTTGGGTACATATATTTCCTCTCAAGAAGAAAATGAAACAGAAATAAATTGAATATGTAGAAAGCTTCTGAAAGTTTTTTGTCGAAAAACGTGAGTCGGATGAAAAATTAGTTTCATGCAAATTGCTTCCTTTTTAATTTAAAAGAAATTCGAAAGAATTTTAATGGATGAGAACGCTCCCATTCTTATTCGGATGACAAGGAAAAGTAATTGGAGTGAAATGTACGACATGTTTTCCATCACGAATATCTGAAGCTATTATATTCCACAGTGGAAATTGCATCACTTCGCAATGTTACGGTTCAGATGTTTGATTGAACTCAATAGTAAAAAAGTCAATGAGTCAATTGAATTGAAATCAATATGGGAATGATCAGAAAATATTTGGTATAAAATATTTATCGGTTCAAAGGATCTTGGGAAGACATAAAATGCATGATAATAAATTCACCAAAATTCAAGCAATGAAGTCTCAAGACCCTCAACAGAGAATTGAATTTTGTGAAATGTTGTTGATACACATTCAAGAAGATTCATTTTCGACTGAGTTTAATGTATCGTCAGGTATATCAACTGGAATCAGTATACTATTATGGATGCTGTAGAGGATATTTCAGAAGATGGTACACATTAACGGTTTCAAAGCTTCACATTCCGACCTGAAAAGCTACAAGCCAGCTGAAATGATCAGAAGAGAGTATTTTGGTTGGTCATCAGTATCCTCAGTCATAAGGGGAATCGCAGTAAACATGTTTCAAACCACACATCTGCATTGCTCACCAATTATAAATTATAAATATAATTTATCAGCTGTGATGAAGCGTGTTAAATAAATGCTACTTTTTTATCGAGTCATAAAGTTTAAACTCACATTAAAAATCATTGAAATGTCAAATGTAGTGGAAATGGAAGCAATACAGTTTCTGATAGCATAATACGTTTCTCTTGAAGTGTCTGTAGATAAAAACTCAACATACTTTGTGTTACCGTATGCTTAGTTTGCGCTTCCTCCAACAAACTTTGGAAAGTGCTCTAATTTTCAGTTAATCTAGGTTACCATTTACGGTTTCCTTCGAGATTATTCTAGGATGGATAATGAAACGATTTATTACTCTGAAAGGTTTGACCTAATTCGAAACGAAGCGCCATGCAATTTTCAATTATGCGGTGGATGCATCAGGGTAATATATTATCAAGAAGCTATGATTTTTTGTTGGACATATATTTGTGATTTTTTTCGATGATTTTAATCAACGATAATGCCAATATGAAAATTGATCAATATTGGTCAACGACGTCTGCCCTCACGCGTTTGCCCGCGTTCGGGTCGCGTCCTTGGCTATGGCGCTTCATTGCTTAGACCGATCCTCAACCCCCGCACTTTTAAACGATTCGTCCTAATTACTTAGTGTAACAGACAAAATTTATCTATATCAAATACTTGAAATGACAAATGTATAAATTTTTATAAGAATTTGACAGATATTCTAAAATGTGCATTATAAAAAAACATCCAATTTAATGGGGAATGTTCGTCAATTTGGGTCATTACAGCAAATGCAAGTTTGAACAAAATAAAGTTGAGTTTAATTCATGAGTTTTCATGAGTTTTTCAAATTCACTTCGAAAAGTATTCAAATTGATGTTTCAAATGTTGGGTTTTGATTTTTGAAGGGATTTGTTTCTAATTCATATTGGCAACAGCGCCTATGAAATAATTTTTACGTATCTAGATATACTACTTTAAAAAACGGAAAAGTATCTTTATAAATCAACAATAGAGGCAAAATATAAATTATAGTTCAATACCACCTCCACAAGCCACATAAACAACAGTTGTTTTGTTATTTATTTATATAGAGGAAGATAGGTTAGGTGCACAAAATGTCACATATCACAGAATGTCTCGGAACTCGAAACATAACTAAACAGAGAAGCACGCCTCTGAAATATGTCATCTTTGTTTGTCTCATACAGGTAACAGATTCATTGTCCTTTATTAGCTATAACCGATGTTGCCAAATGGTGAAATAGAAACGAATCCCTTTAAATGTTGCATTATTTCATTCCTCTTTTTTAAGTATTTGAAATAATTTTTCAAAGAAAAAGGTTGAAAAGAAAAGATTAAAATGCGTTGTTTAAGAGCTTTTTTATGAAAACTACTTGATTTTCGTAAGGAGGAACATTTCGAAGTCTAGTCTAGTTGAAAAAAACCAGACATCACCAGAAGATGGCAAATGAGACTTTGCCGAAACGTTGTGAAAATAATCCTTATGGGGATAAAATACACAGAACACGGAGCGAAACCCGAGAAAAACAGCTCACCATACTTTATCCGTGAGACTCTTCGAGTTAACAGAAATTTATACAATAAACTGTATTAGTTAGTTTTAATATGGATTTTCATCAATTATCGGCCATTTCTATTCAACCATACATTTCAAATTCAAGTCAATATATTCGAACATCATCTATTTATTTTCTTATAGATTTCAATTTCCTCAACATTTTTAGATAATATAAATTCAAATGATCTTAACATTCATCATGAACATCATCGAACAAACGATGGTTCTAACTGAATCTAAATTTTATTTTCGGTAATAAGAGACAGAACAAAGTTTTTCCATGGAATGGAGAAAGACAGAAAATAATACTTTTTTCTTTGTATCAGTCTAACCTAACATTCTTTCACAAATTCACAAAATAAAATATCCTCTGTCTACTAGTGGAAGTTCCATGTACTAACAAACAGATCAGATTTACGAAACTTGGTGGAATTTCATTTGAGAACTGCAGTAGTACCGTGTTAAGGATGACACCTTAAAAAGTAAGACCTCGTTCATCCTTAGCTTGCACAAATTTCGACTTCTGAGAATGATCGTTCGTAGGGGGCGACAGCTGGTTATCGGAAATACCTACATATTTCAACAGATTTTCAACAGTCATGCGAATATACAAGGGAGTGTTCAATAAGAAGAATAAGACTAATCTTTTACGAAAAATTACTATTTCATTTCTACTTTACATTTGAGAAAATAAATATATGCATTCGGCAAAAAATAATTTGAATCCCCATTCAATTCATGAATACGTCAAATAGTGGATGTATACCACAAAAATATTAACGGAAAACGTTTCTTTTTCAATTTTCTCTTGAGTTAGGATTTGATCAGATGAATAAACAACCTTAGCTATAATTAAGTAGATCAAATTGATAAGTATCCCATTCGATTATTTTCTTATGAAAAATAAATCAAAACAAAATATATCATGTTATGAGATGTAACACAAGTAATCTATTGATATTGAGTCTAGAATGTATGAGAAAATGTAGCAATTGATAACGGTTTATCGGTTTATTGGTGATTCCGAGTACAAATCATAATTTATTACCGCAAAACATTTTTCAGATCGGAAATGTTAAATACATTTCTAAGTTTATAACAGGCAAGCCGTCTACTATTATCATCGTCCCTGTAGCGCAGAGGATAGCGCGTTGGACTTCTAATCCAAAGGTCGTGGGTTCGATCCCCACCAGGGATGCAAGTGTGATATTTTTTTTTATTTCAAATAATTCGGTATTGAGCGTTCTAATGGATTCGCTTCATTTGATATATATTCTTAATTTCTTATTATTCGGAAATATGTGATTTTATATTGTTTAGAACTAAGTTCCATATGAAAAATGAGAAATGAATCTATGTTTTTTCTATGTTAGAAAGTTTTATTTCTCATTTTTCATGATCTCCTATCACGTAGTAACGGCTGCATCCATCAATTTATTCTTAGTTTTACATGAAAACAATATGAATTTCAAACAGGGATGCTAGGAGTTGATTATACAAAGGTATTGAAAAAACGTAAGCTCCCAAAATGTTGAAATAGTGACTTATTTGAAAGTGACATTTTTCTGACTTCATGGTTCTGCCAGCGCAGAAAATAGTATACTGTACAACAAGTGAGGAAAACGACATGTTTTTCACGAGCGTAGAAGTTTGTTGCGAGTGCGAGTGCCGCAAATCAAGCGAGTGAGAAATATGACATTTTCTCACGCATTCTACACTGTACTTTTTCTACGGTTGCGTTGTTTTCAAGTATTGAAAATTATAATATAGGGTAAGTTGACAGCAATAATTATGCAGTGCTTCGGTTTTGTTGTTATGAAAACGCCGACAATGGGCTACTTGGATATTGCACGCGAATCGTCGGCATAGCGATGCCAACATGGAGAACGTGTCATATCAATCTGACATGTAACAATTCATAACTGACTTGGGTTATCGTGATAACAGTGAGAAATTATTTCTCACTGTAATATATAACATCCGTAGAAAAAACTGCTTTCATATGAATATTGAATTACAAGGAAATGAGTTCTTTTTCATTCTGTTGGTACTTCAAACATTTCTTATGGAACCGAAACAAATATCATTCATAGGAATGCTAAATGATGTAACGTATGAAACAAAATTGATATAAAATATCATTCTCAATGGTGTACTTCGAAGTTTCGGAACAAGACACTTGTTTTATCACCTCATCAGTACCGTTTTGGATAACATTACAAGACGAATTAGTGATTATTGAACAATTTTCACAAACTTCACAAACCTTTTGTTTCAATTCTAGACGCGATATTTTGGAGAATCTATCATCGACACGAATTGGGGTGGAAGTAAACAGGTTCAATTCAATGCCACGAAAACCCAGGCATCGGTTTTCTGCAAAAAGATAAATGTCTCCCGACTGGATTTAATGAAGTCAGGACTGACAAATCAGTTTTCTGCTTCGATAAGTTTGTTGGGGGGTTGAAATGACACCAATATGTATTGACACAAATATGTCGCTGGAATTGCGAAGGCTGCTTTGCCATTCAATTTGAAATACACAATAATCTTAGTTAACGACAAATACATATAGTTCTCACAGAAGGATAAACCTGTGCGTGGGCTATATCATTTTAATATACAATAGATTATAATAAATGAAATGAAAATAAAAATAAAGTTTCTTTCGGTATGAACAAAAAAAGTACTAGAAAAATTGTATACAGATATTACATTAAAATCATATATAGTCAATATAAATAGAAACATTTAGCGTGAACAAAAAAAGCACTAGAAAAATTATATGCAGATATCACATCAAAATTACATATAGTTAATATAAATAAAACATTTAGGTTATACCTATAATGAAACAATCGCAATAGGTAAATTACATCGAACATACTAGAAAAATTGTATATAGATATTACATTAAAATCATAAATAGTCAATATAAATAGAAACGTTTAGCATGAACAAAAAAAGCACTAGAAAAATTATATACAGATATCACATCAAAATTACATATAGTTATTATAAATAAAACATTTAGGTTATACCTATAATGAAACAATCGCAATAGGTAAATTACATCGAACATCACTCACATATCAATCAAACAAATACCCTATTTTTTCAAAATGAAAAAAAAACAAACAAACCATGGAGAAGTTGACCTACAGATTATATAACTCTAATCACATACATCTTCTACAGACATTTATACATTTTAGTAATATGTATTTTTTACATCAACATATTGATGTATCTGTGCTCTAGGCAAACCTGAGATCCAAGCTTTAAGCTTATTTTTGAACATATTAATGCCAAAGATAGTTTTGATATGTGCTGGATTAAGATTATACAGCCGAGGAGCTAAGTAAGTATAACACTTTTGTAAAGTATTTTTGTCTAATTTTGGTACATTGGTTGAATTCATTTTGTGGCGAGTTGCATAATGGTGTTCTATTTTTCTAAGTTCATGTTTATTTTTGTGTGGCCTTATAACAGTTTTGAAGAAGTAAAGTTGCCTTATGTCTAAAGTCAATGTTTCCTTATATAGCGCTTCTGTGGGGTACGTTCTTTTTTATTTGTGATTATTTTCAGAGTTAATTTTTGAATCTGTTCTAAGATTTTTATATGAGAATTACTTGCTGCTCCCCAATGAAGCTCAAAAAAAATCAGATCAGACCTTTTTTGGAGTATTATTCTCATTATGGAGCTCTGCCCTCAAACATACCCTGAATTGAAAATTGAATTCCTTTCAGAGTATCATTCCTCGAACTAGGCAGAAACGAACGACAAACAACATCTGCCTGTGAACGAGGTAACCAACCTCCATAACCTCCCCCATAAATCATCCCTAAATTGTAGATCAGTTAACTGATTTAGAAAACAACGAAATGTCAACATTAACATTACATAAACTCCCACATTGAATGAAAGTGGCCGAGGAAGGTAATTCCCGTGTAGAGTCTCCTCTCGAGGAAAAGGTAATTTGGAGCATGTCCAATTAACATTTGATGACTCGCAAAATCGACATTTGGAATTGCTGCAAGTGCGATTGGAAATATCTAGGGAATGTGCAATATATTGGACAAGGACCTTTTGAAACACACACAAATAGCTGTGTGGGGTTATTAGATTCAGTTCGGTACCAACTTGTATTCCCAAGAGCTCGATGAAGTCAAACTTTGTAATTCCTATTTTGAAACTGTTATGTAGTTCTGATGCTGCCATATGCTTTAAGTATAGAATTTGATTATTCTCTCGTATCTCCTTTCAAGTCAATTTAGATTCAACCCACGCGATTGTGTTCGCGTATATTATGAGACAGAGAATCATAATAATAATAAATTCAGAATTGATTGCTAGTAAAATAATTACAGAATTGTGTAGCTCCGTCTAATTTTTTTTATAGAATTATTCGCGAGTCAATGATTAAATTGATTTTTTTCTCTACATCCCATCAAAAATTAAAGACCATTTTGAAACGGCTCACGTAGTTTTGCTTAAATTAGTTAATGCGACTGATGAATCAGTTTTTGTCTTTGTTTATAAACAAACAGATGGACTAGCAATGGGATCCCCACTATCTAGCATTATATTCGAAATATACCTGCAAACCATAGATGAGAAAATCTCAACAATAATGAAAACACACGATAAAAAAGGAGAATGGTTCAGATACGTTGACGATGACCTGTACATATCACAAAACGAAGGAATAAACGTAAAACAAATAACAAAGGAAATTAACAGAATTAATCAGAAACTGATTAATAGAGCATAGAGGAAGAAAACGACTCGAAACTTAACTACCTGGACATAACTATCTGATATAACCATAACAAATCAAAATTTTAAATGCCAATATATAGGAAACCGACATAAACAAGCTCCACCATACCTGCAAGTTCGAACCACCCCCCATCACACAAAATGGCTGTCTATAAAGCATTTACATACAGAATGCTAAGGATACCGCTTTGCAATAAAGCCCGGAACAAGGAAAGGAAAATTATATACCAAATAACAAACGAGAACGGATACACCCAAAATACAATAATAGAAAAAAGAATCAAACAAAAAATACAGAACAAGGATCAAACTACTCCCACATTCGCATTCATAGGTCACTAAACCAAAAAGTTAACAAACATATTAAAACCCTTGAACATCAATATCACTTACAAGCCGAACACGAAAATGACACAAAAAATAAACAGCTATGAAAAAGAAGAAGACAAAAACCTTAACGGAGTGTACAGCATATGATGCTCGAACTGCAACAAATTCCATATCGGCAAAACCAAGAAAAAACTGATCCAAAGGTACGACGAGCACAAAAAAGCATATATAAACCCAATGACATATAAATCAAAACTCGCAACACACGCCATACAAATCAAACATAATTTTCCCCCACCAGTCAATGAACGGAACCGTATGGCGTATGGACATCTGGAAAAACCTTAACATCCATAAATTCAAGTCATAACTCACTTATCGAGGAACAAATACAAATTAATGCACAACAAGACCTAACCCGAGAATACCTACCACAGAGAAGCGACAAAGACGGCCATTTTGTGTCCCTTTTTCGTAGACGCATGCGTCGACTTGGTTGTCTCCACTTCATCCTCGTGCTTAGTTGTCACCATTAGTCTGTGAGCACTGAGCAAACATAATGAGGTAGGTAGTTAGTTACAAAAGGTACCTACCTAACTCGGTATATATTAAAATTATGCTATTTAAGCAAGAGTTTTCAGGAAATAATTAGTTTTGAAGAATACATCGTGAGAGAAACAGTAGAAAATTCAGCAGTATTTGAGGCTCTTGAAATTAAAATTAAAACAATGCTCGAATTGGACAAGCGATGTGTGATATCTATAGATGAGATGGCTTTAAAATCCAATCTTTTTTTTGATACAGGATGTGATGAAATTATTGGTTTCGAATATACTGGAGAGGCAAATAAGAGGCATTCCATATGTAGAAATGTTCTCGTTATTATGGCTAGATGACTTCATTCTCCCTGGAAACAACCGATTCCTTTTTTTCATTGAATCACAGCTACCAGCAAAAAATCTACGTGATATTTTGGATAAGTGCATTTCTAAATTATCCAATATAGGTCTGCATGTTGATGACATTGTGAGTGACATGGGATCTAACTTTTATGAATTGTCAAAGTTATCAGGGGTCACTTTAGAAGAATCTGAATTTGAGCTAGGTGGTAAAAAAACTTGTTTATATTTTTGATCCAAGTCATTTAATAAAAGCCACTAGATACAATTTTTTAAACATTCATTTCATTTTGAAGGCAAAAGTACATCTTTGTCTTTTGTGCGCTCTTTTAATGAGCAAGACATAGGGCAATTTTATAGATTTGCACCAAATCTTACCAAATCATATATCAATCCAGACAATTTTGAAAAAATGAAAGTGAGTCCAGCAACACAGGTTCTAAGCCGTACAGTTGCCAGTTGAATGAATGCATTCGTGGTAATTAACTTACTTCCTGCTTCTTCTTTTGGTACAATACACGTAATAGAGACATTCAATAACCTTTTTGATTTGTTAAATTAGTGTTCTTTACGACATCCCTATAAATACAAAAACGTTCTAGAAGGTTCGAAATTCCAATTAGATTTTTTTGAAGAGGCTCTAACGTTTTTGAAAAATCTTGAAATTTTCAATTCAGAGGACAAAAATGTCACAAATCGAGTCAGATTTAGAAAATGTTGGATTATTTCCATGAATAGTGTAATTAAAATATGAGATAAGCTTTCCAAATCAAATTATAAATATTTAAAAACGAGACGACTCAATTCAGATTGTCTTGAAAATTTTTTTGGTGCTGTAAGACAACAATGCGGAATTAATGTTAATCGGACCCCCATACAATTTCAAAAGGCATTCCTGAAGTTGTTTTGCCAAAATTGTTTTCATTCCAATCATATGAATTGCAAGAATGATTCAGATGATTCATTAATCAGTATACAATCCACAAACGTAAATGATATATTTATATCAGATGAGAATCACTTTTCTCCAGCCCTTGCCCTTCCGGATTATGATTATAAAAATGAAGATGTATGTACTCACAATTCATTCATTTCGTTTGTGGATACATTTTAAAAAAAGCTCTTCAAGTTCATACATGTTATGTGTGTCACTCACTCTTTCAGCACAAAGTGCTGGACTTTGGATGTAAATCGTCTGCTAAGCTATTTTAAAGCTTATACTACGGAAAAAAACATGTTTGGAAATTTGCGCTAACCACCAGATGAATCCATTAATTTCATATATCAGTTGGAATGTTTATTTAACAATCAATTTACAGAAATTTCTACTGGGGGAGCAGTTTTGAATATATTATTCAACCTAATGAAGGATTTAGATTTTCTTCATCCTTGTGGAAATTTTCCAAAAATGTACATAATTAAGTTATTCATAAGAATGAAAATTTCATCATCAGTATCAAATATACTAATAGAAATATCAATAATACGAAAGGTAAAACTGTAAAAAGGAAACTTAAGATTCTGTCACATTTTTAAATTAAGAGGTTTTGGTAAAATTTCATTATTTTTTCATTCGGAACCTTACTTAATTGTATTGATGTTGTTAATGAAAGTTTAAGTTGAGATTACATAAAATAACAAAAGTCACTTCTATTCATCCTTAGTTGACTTATTCATTTCAGAGGATATAAAATGATTATATAATGTAAGCATTATTCTATTATCGTAACTTTATTTTAATTTTCTATCTAATGAATTAGATTTACAAAATAGAGTAATTTAAATTATTTCTTAAAAGCCAATTCATCATAAATAATAATAAATTGGCCACATAGTTGAATATTCTCTATTATTATTGTGAAAGTTGTTCAATTGGCAATATAAAAATTGAATGGAGTAAGATTCTTTGCACACTAAAATTTTATATTTCACAGTGAGCCCACGTACTATACAAGAACGTAAGAGTATGTATTTTTATTAGTGTATATCGCTGAGAGGTCATTTTTCTCAGCGAACTAGGTTGTTTATCACTCAAAATCTTCGGTTTGGAGTTGGGACACCGAACATCAAAGCATCCGACGTTGATGTCGCTTCTCTGTGGTAGGTATTCCTAGAAACAATGAACCTAGAGAAATACCAAAGGATATTACCTGATTTAACTCAAGTACAGGCAAATTTAAAGAGATAAAAAAACCTGCACTAAGGCGTTCTAACCAGTATACATAACCTCAATTTTCTGTATTTCATTTACGAAAAAAATAGCGCCAGATTTTTGGAAAATGTTTCTTCGATAATGTTAAGAGTCTTGAGCTGAGGAATATTCCAAAAAATTTATTCATTTATATTTTCATCCTTTTTGACATATAACGAACGGAGTCCTGCAGTTTCAGGATAGGTTTCATTTTTGGTGCTTGAAATGTTTTGAAAATTTGGTGTGGAAATGTTTTTATTACCATATTATACTATATTCAAAATTAGAATTATAAAACAATAACAAAAATTAATTGGCGCTCCGGGGCGACTATTGAAAATCTTCAATTGAATGTGACTGACTAGTACTTAATCAAAATCCCCATCAAAACTTCCATTTTGGTTTTCTTTTACTCTATAAACATTACTATTTAGGATCCTGTAAACTAGGGATTATATTCGATAGATCCAGGTAGTTTATTCTATCATGAAATTAGTTATCCGATGGCACAGTAGGTAGTAGCTAATGTTGTTAGAGTATAACATGGTTGAAAAGTGAGAAATGATAAGGAGTGATTAATCACTTCCACAGAGTGCGGAATTGTGTGTCCTCATTTCATTATGTAGGGCTCTGTCACATTCATCTTCTCAGACAAAACTAACTCATTAGGTATTCTTAGCATTGATTTTATTTGTTCAGCTGAAACTTCGTCCATATCTTATCAAGATGTAAACTCATCTTTATGTCGGCGAAAATGTGCATTGCATCCTTGTAAAAAATATTTTCGAGAAATAAAGTGATATGTAACTGTCCGTAACGTTCTTATTATCAACAAAATTCTTTTTCCGCAGAGAAGGCAATGTGTGTAACATTGATGAATGTAAATTTTTCACAATCAATCACTGAACCACAAGTTCTCGTCGATTCACCGACTCAACGATTTATCATTTGCCAGACATATCCGCGTAGAGGACAATGAATTCTAAAGTCAAACTGTAAGTACACTCAAGCTGACAGGATGAAGGATTGTTACCTTCTAGATCTAGAGTATCGCAGGAAAGTCCGAATTGACCGAGTTTTTATACTTATACGGAAGGAAGATTAACAAAAGAAATGAAAGACGAGTTGCAGAGAAAAACACAAGAGTTGTGAGCCAAATAAGGGTTTGAACAAATTGGGAAATAATGATGTTCGTATAGTATCAGGATTATATATTTTTTTTCCATTTGCATGGCCGAAAATCTTCAATATATTATTTTTGTTTTGAAAAATATTGAGTTACAGATTTTCACACAAATATTACGTCTATGATTTGATGATTCAATTTGATCTTCTTATACATAAAAGTACGTACACGCCTGAGGAAGCGATATTATAGCGAAACTCGTGTTGAGGTTCCGCATACTGTGGTGAAAATCTCATAACAAAGTGTTACTTGAATATCAACTATTTTTCAGTCCTTTCTGTCTAATAATAATGATAATAATAATAAGCGCCCTGAGAAAAACGCCTAACGTTCGCTTTTCTCAGGTCGAGTGGGCTGGAGTCGGAAACTGAGAGGTTCATCATGGCTTGCCAGGATGTTGTCTTCAACACCTTAGTCTACCGCAGTCGCGTGATGGGTATAGAGATTCCTGACACAAGGTGCAGGGCCTGTCGCGAGCCGCTGAGACCCTAATGCACTTGCTATCAGTATGTCCAGCATATGCGGTCTCGGCCTATATCCATCGACATAACGCGGCCCTAAGAGTACTATATTACCATCTACGGCACTCTTACGGAATTGACGAGACACCGGTGTTGCCCTACGCTCCCGGGGATATTAAATCCGTTGTGATGAACGAATTTATTGGAACTATTCGTTCCCCACCCTCAGGCTCATACAAGCTAATAAGCCTGATGTAGTCCTTCTCGGCCACCAGAGCAAAATGATATTTGTCGTAAAGTTTTCAGCTCCTGGCGAGACGAATATCGTTAGAAAAGAGGAGGAAAAACGGATAAAATATCGAGATTTTTTCTTCGAACTCCGCAGACTCTATCCAGACCACTCTGTCAAGATGGTTGTTCTGATTATCAGAGTCCTTGGTGGAATGATGTCTTCTCTACTCTCGAATCTTAAAATCATACCGGCTTGCCGCACTAAGGCAGAAATCTTAGCCGCACAGATGCAGAAGGCTGTCATTCTTGGCTCACTGCGCTTGCTCAGGGCACATGATTCTCGAACCCAATGATCATCTACCCTATGGTGTGGGGAGTGGTCATTGGTTGATAATGCTGGCGCGCCCTCCCGAATGTATCGGGGCTTCGGGGGATAGGGCCTGATCAGCGCACACTACAGTGGGAAAAATTCTTTATTGTTATCAAGAATAAATTTTGTGGACAAAGCTTGTGAAAAATAAATACAAATGTAAGTATGGAAATATAAAATGTGAATATAAAAACACCTACAAAAAAGTAAAGTTAGAACATACTATAGTTCAACGCCGAAATTTTGTATCAACATGGTTGTGTACAGATTTGTTTGAAAATATTATCAATACTTATATATTAGACATATAAACATATATACCTATATATAATATAACATAAATAAACACACCCATTGCACCAGACAATGAAAATCTTATATAACCCAAATTCAAATATGCACATTTTGTCACGTGAATTTATCATTATAGAACTCTTGCAATTTATAATAGGGTCTATTAGCCAAAAATATTTTACTCTTATTCTAAACATTTTGTTGGTCAAATTTGTCTGTCTCAAATCTGAGGGCAAGTGATTATAAACATCTTGACCCCCTTGTAATAAATTGTAATAGTAGTAATCATATGATTTCTCTGCAAATTGTATAATGTTACAATCAGAAGCAACGTAGTTATTATTTCAACAATTCAGTTTGCTGTATTCAACATCTCTCTCTCTATTTTGGATGGTCGTTGCTTCCTATTTTCAGGCGCATTTGACCAATGCTCCTCATGTTAGTTAACAGGAGCTTCGTCGGGGGGCGCAGCGGTCTTGCACGAAGCAATGCTGCGTTCCATTTTTTTCCAACTTTTTTTTTCATTATAAAAACAATTCTTTGAATAATAAAAACGATTTGGTTTTTATGGAGTCCCCTCTTGCTTGGGAGACCTTGTTTTTTTACATATACGGCGCCGGCCTGGATACCGGCGTGAATAAAGGGGACCCTTTATTCATCACTTTTTTGTTAAAGACACTCACATATTTCCATAATTAACATAATGGACTAGAACAACACAAAAACGGAGCCCCACGATAGCACATGGTATTCGCGTACCTTCTTTGTGGACGGACGTTATCAGCACATCCGTCCACTACTACGGCCACTACGGAACTACTGTATTCAACATACTCATGCAGATGCAGATATACGAGATTTGTCAAATTACATGGCGACTATGATATATCAATGAAAAGAAGAACTGTTTTATAAAAAATAATGATAATAAAACATGCCTACTGATAAAAAACTGTTGAATCTGCTAGTCTCCTAAGATATAATCCGAAATTATCACCGATACCTTATCTGAGCAATCATCTCTTTCGCATTTTGGAAAAATAGAGCGGAAGAAATTTAGTAAATACTCTGCAATTCATTCACAAGAGTTTGAATAAAATATAAATCACTGTCAAAAGGGAGCGGCAACACTCAGATTCATTTATATCAGGTCACAAAAACATAAATGAAGAGGCATGCCCCTTCGAAATTTGTTGGAAGATAATTCCCGCTCCGGATGATTTATAATCACGAGTAGAGGACGATACTGAGTCCACAGAAAATGAATAATTTTCAGTTAACGCATTCCAATGTTATGAAATATATTTTGGACATAACTAGTGATTGATAACCACTGGTTTGTATTGCAGCCGTGCAATTTTTTTTAAATTTTATTTCCTTCAAGAAACACACTTGGAGGCTTTATAAACTTTTGAATTAACATCTTTTATTTATCGATCTCAAAATATGGCAATGCAAAGTAAAGAAGTAGTTATATTTATTTGAAAATATAGTTTTGAAGTTAACAGAACATGGTAGGAAGTTCAAAGAAGCTGCTTATATGTTGTTCAACGACGCATTCAGCCAATCTAGCGTAAAGATACGCAACATAATGAAGCAAAAAACGGTCTGCTCCCGCCAAATGGTCAGAGAGAAGGAAGAAGGGATAGGTGAAAGAACTCGAATTACATATAGTCAACTTTCGAAGGAATAGTCCAGTCAACACTCGAAGACGACTGTGGATACTAACAATCGAAACGTCGTGAAGTAACTTGGCTTGAACTCCCTCAAATTTTGTTTCATTTGAATTGTCCATTTTTTAATTTTTGCTCATTTTTAATTGATGGTAATTTCATCTCAGAATTTTTTTGCTTAATATAATTGTTATTTTCATATATTCATTTCAATTTTCGATTTTATTTGTTCTTTCAGGGATTTCAAATCATATTATGTCATATTAGACTATAGAAGAACAAACTAATTAAATTCACCAGGGAAGTGGCATACATTTTCAATGTATGCCACTATAGTAACATCAATGTAACTATAATCAATTATTTTAAATACATAAATGAAATTAAACTAATTTGTATCGCTTATTGGACCCTAAAATAACAAACATTCTTTGTTATTAGTTTTAGTGGTATAGTTTCTCGAGGGATAATGGACAGACTAAAAGATCTATTAAAGTAAGATATAAGGAATACTCAGCACACCTAAAATATGGAAGAGCAGGCTTTGGTTCAGAAAGATCAGTTAGACAAGTTAACCACAACAGGCATCTAGACGCCTAGGAGGGAGTGGAAATAAGTAAACATAATAATATTATAGATAACGATGGTGGACCATCTAGTATACTATACAGCTAGTTGAAATAATATTTCAATTATCTGACTATTAGATAAAATAAGATGAGTAATGGTATATTATATACCTAGGGTGAGAAGTGAGCTATTATTTACTGAGCATTTTTATATCCTGAGGCGCGTAGGGCCGAGGGATATAATGTGCGAAGTAAATAATACATTTCTCAGCCGAGGTATATATAGAATTTTTTTCACTACAAACATTGATATATTAACAATTTTAATTTTGGCGTTAGTAATTTTCTAACAATTTGTTGAATATATCGGAATATCAAGTAGAGTGGAGCGTGTTTCTAATCAGACTGGCTTTATTTATGTAAAAATTTGGCATGTGATTTGTTAATAAATTTGAATTTGAATCTCCGAGAAGGGGAGACATCCACCCCAGGTTAAAAGTAACTCTCGATACAGGGTAAAAATCTGTTTTTTTTGTTAACCAGCTGTGGCCGCCCTAAAAAGTAACAATCCTCATAAGTCTAAAATTGTACTAGCTGAGAATTGCCAAAGTCTTGTTTTTTATACTGCGATCTCTAGCACGGGGGACTACGGATAAGTTGAGAATAATTTTAAATGTTTGTGCAATCGGTGCTGATCAGCAAAATTATACAGTAACGCCGTGTTTTATTTCCAATGATTGGACTATGTGAGATTCCATCGTAATTCACATATTGATTTTTCTCATTCACGGAACGCAAAGATTGTAATTCCGACAGCCACGTTGCCGATCGGGATCACAAAAAGCCCCAATCGAGCGGTTTTAAAAAACAAGAAATCTGACGGTGAAGCTTGAACGGCAAGAGTCAATTACGGTTCCCTGATGATTTCTGGATGGCGAGTTTTATGTGGATCACATCCGTTCCAACGGTTCTTTTCAAATTATAACCTTGTCACAATCCACGATCCGTGTATTACAAAGGTCTTTTACAAATCTCCCCATTTTCAGAAGTGTAATTTTCTCTCAGACAAAGGAATATCGTCGACGTTCTATATATAGCAATGAGGCCGGCGGCGTAATCTTTTCATCACGCAATTTCAAAGGATATCATTCTGGGTGACTGTATGACTTCCAGAAAGTTTGATATCGTCTATCGTGTTTCTGGATTATTTCACTATTGGCACTTCATTTATTCATGGTCGAATATTTTTGATGAAAATGTCATTCGAAAAAATACGATTCCGTTTTGGTTTTGAACTGATCTTACTATCAAATGGGTATAAGAATACAGGGTCTTTCACGACGAGCATTCGTTAGTAATATATGGAGAACGATTCAAAATAAAAACTTGAAATTTTGTGGTAGTGGGTTTTACAAAATGGCCTTCTCAACCAAAATATTTTCAACTTCTGGTTTCTTTCCGTTATACCGGAAGTTGAGGGCAACTTCCTTATTCCAAATGGAACACCCTGTATTTTATTACATTTTTAAATTTCTCAGCACATTTCAGGCTCACTTTGTAAAACAATGTCTATACCCAAATTTGTTAGTTTTCGAGATATTAATTTTTTTCTGAAAAATTTGACAGTTACAGCACCACTCCGAAAAAATCATAACTCATAGACAGTTAACAGTTGAAAATGTGAAACTTCACAGAATCACACCTTAAGCATCAAGTCATGAACAGGTCAATCGAATTTTCGAAAATAATTTACAGGGTGGTCGAAATTTCCACCTAAAACATAACATCGAGAAAACTGATGAAACACGATTTTTTCAAATAGAAACCATACACTACTCTATTGTTTTTGGATACTACGAAACAAAAGATATCAAATTCATGAAGAATGTCCTATACCTAAAATACACCCTTGGCAAGATATATCCGATTTTGGGAAATATTTGAAATGTAAATCATTCGAAGCAATACTAAACCAAGAAAGCTTTGAAAACAAATAAAGTTACAACAAATATGTCAAAATTTGATGCGATATAATTGACGTGTATTTCGTAGTTTTCTATTTGTGTGCAAAATGTCTCGTTTGGGGTATTCTAATGAATATTTCCTGTATTTAATAATCATTTATGGTGAATGCAATAAGATAATGGACAGAACTTGTCGTGCTTTTGCAGAAAGATTTCCAAATCTACACAGACCCAATAAAAATATTCTGAGAAGGCTTCTAAGAAACTGCCGTGATTTCGGATCTTTCTCGTCTGTCATCAACAAAAAAAAAAAACACTCGTAAACAATGAGGACATCGAAATTGTAGTTTTGGCCTACTTCACAGCCTATCCAGAAAATTCGTTGAAAGATGCAGAAAAGTCACTTAGAATTTCATATTCGTCAATAAATCGGATTTTAATCAAACATAAGTGGCGTCCCTTTAGATATCACCAGGTTCAAAATCTGAAACCTCACGACTTACCTGCACGAATGGAATTCTGCGAATGGTTTCTTATCAAGATACAGAAGGACCCTGAGTTCATAAAGAACATGATATGGACAGATAAAGCCAAATTTGCCAAGAATGGTATGTAGGTACAACCGCCGTAATAGTAATTTTTTGACAGCAGAAAATCCAAAGCTTGTTCGCCAGCGCAACTTCCAGGATTCATGGAGTTTTAATGTTTTTTGTGCTATAAAGGAAGACCGAACTTTATGTTTATATCTTTATGAAGATAATTTGAATAGCGATAGATATTCACATATATTTAGAAATGTGGTTGGTGAATCCATAAGGCATGTTTCTGAACAATACCGTTTCAAGTTATGGTATCAGATGGATGGATCCTCTGATACCGTTGCTGGGTTGTTGAATGGGATATTCGAAGATCAGTTTATGCGGATCCAGTGAGTGATAAGGAAAACATTGAACGAAGGGTTCTGAGAGCTTTCAATAATTTGGTTCCTGACTCCATACAGAAAGCTACAAATAGTGGAATGCAAAAAAGAATATATTCTTGTTTAGAACAAAACGGCAATGTCTTTGAACATCTGCAGAAATAAACCACAATATAATTTGAATTCAAAGAAATTTAGTTAAATTCTAAAATTAAAGTAAAATCTAACCTTAAAAAATATAAACAAAATAAAATAATTGTATTCGATATCAATAAACAAAGATATAATTCATCTATCTGATAGTATTTTATTTCAATCCATACATTTTCATGTTGAGTTACCTTTTACCAACGACAGAGTTAATATTAGTTCATTTTTTTTCAAATCTTTCTTGGTTTGGTATTGCTTCAAATGATTTACATTTCAAATATTTCCCAAAATGGGATATATCTTGCCAGGGGTGTATTTTAGGTATAGGACATT
The DNA here is from genome assembly GCF_000500325.1 of Leptinotarsa decemlineata. Classification (NCBI taxonomy): domain Eukaryota; kingdom Metazoa; phylum Arthropoda; class Insecta; order Coleoptera; family Chrysomelidae; genus Leptinotarsa; species Leptinotarsa decemlineata. The sequence continues at coordinate 115,801 of NW_019290746.1, forward strand.
CTTCATGAACTTGATATCTTTCTTTTCGTAGTATCCAAAAATAATAGAATAGTGTATGGTTTCCAATTGAAAAAATCGGTTTCATCAGTTTTCTCGATGTTATATTTTAGGTGGAAATTTTGACCACCCTGTGAATTATTTTCGAAAATTTGATGGACCTGTTCATGACTTGGTGCTTAAGGTATAATTCTGTGAAATTTAACATTTTCAACTGTTACTGTCTATGAGTTATGATTTTTTCGTAGTGGTGCTGTAACTATCAAATTTTTCAGAAAAAAATCAATATCTCGAAAACTAACAAATTTGGGTATAGACATTGTTATACAAAGTGGGCCCAAAATGTGCTGAGAAATTCAAAAATGTAATAAAATACAGGGTGCTCCTTTTGAAATATGGAAGTTGCCCTCAACTTCCGGTATAACGGAAAGAGACCGGAAGTTGAAAATATTTTGGTTGAGAAGGCCATTTTGTAAAACCCACTACCACAAAATTTCAAGTTTTTATTCTGAATCATTCTCCATATATATTCCTAACGAACGCTTGTCGTGAAAGACCCTGTATAGGCTTTCTCGGTCAGAGTCATGATTAAGGAAACAAAATTCGGGCTGGTAGGGCGTGGTCGAATGGAATTTGAAGTACGTTTTGTCTGATACTGCGGCAAACATTTTCAGTTGTAGGTGCGTTGACTGCGTCAACAACGACTGACCCTGACTCTCATTCGTTAACTGCGAGGACAAAAGTAATATATAGATGTCTCAGCAATGACTGGGAGTCAGATTCAGTCGTTGTTGGGATTTCGAGAATAAACCTTCGTCCTCGCTGTCAACGCACATACCTTTGCTGATGTCTGCCACAGTAGCAGACGAAACATTTCATACTTCAGGTTACATTCAACCATGGTCTACCAGCCAGAATTTTGTTCTGTTTTATCTAATTGGTACCTTATGAAAATTAATGAATGCTGAAAACCGAGTGACTCAGTGTCGGCATAGAAGTGCAAGAATTGTGTCTAAAATATTTCCGAAGTTTGCTGGCTGTGGTCTGCAGTTTTTTGCGCAACAATTCATCTATAGCTGCGGTAGTCATTATCGAAAGCGATCAAAAAACGAACTCAGAGTTGGTCCTTCTGGTTACATATCCATTATTTTTCCACTCATTACTTGAATCATTGTTCATATCAGTGTCAACAGAAGATGTTCCATCTTCAGTATGACATTCAACCAACTCTAATAACTTCAACATTTCATCATTGAGATCGTTCAAAAGAAAACCTAGAAACTCTTCCACATCTTGCTGTCTACTCTCGATTCAGTCTATTCGCATACCAACAATATATTATAAATCTACGTCGGAACGAATGAGGTGTCGTGTTGACAAATAATTTTTTTTATTTCGCATATTCGCATCAACCTAGTGGTTGTTAGCGAGTAATACATGTTCATAATTTTGTTATAATATCGATACATTTAAGAAATTTGATAATATTTGGAACATTACAGTTTCTGCCAATAGTGTTGAAGATATCTAGGGAAAAGCTTGGTAGTTCTTGGGAATTTTATTCGCTCTTCTGTCTTTCGTCCCTATGACTAACATTTCGTCCTAATGTCGTCCTAGCATTCCAACTATAACCGGTGTGGACTTGTTTCTCTCGTTCGAAGAGATGTTTTCGCTCAGATTGTTCAGTGACTTGTAGAGTGGTGGACATGCGACCAGGGCTTGCATAACCGAGTTGACGTAGCAGTAATTGCTTTGAATGAGCAGACACTTTGGCTGTAATCTCACGGCTCTACCATCGATCGTGAATGTAGACAGAAACTCTCCCATCCTGTAACAGATCTACAACCTGGTCTAACCCCTTGGAGTGATGGAAGGCGCACATGGGTAGATTGTTATTATATATGTATCGTTTATTTAGCACAAGCTAATGCAGTTACAATATTAGTCTTAATCTAATTTAAAAATTTAAATGTCACAATTAAAATTTAAAAT